>VOMN01023143.1:0-72649 GCA_014899125.1 Orchestia grillus | reverse complement strand
TTGCAAACAACCTTGGCAGCGAAATTCATGCACTTCTGTTCTATGACATCTATGGTTATAGATGTCATAGAACAAATTTGAGTCCACACGCAGCTATGCTTAAAAATATCAATTAAAATTGGTTAAAAAATCCATTACTGTATTTTATTAATTCCCATAACTCCTCTGCATTGAATTGTTCAAATTGTTTAAAATATGAACGAAGTCATGTCTTCGTTCGTATTGAGAAAATACAGTTCGTATGTCGTCATGAAACGTGCAGTAACTTAACACAATTTAATTCTAAAATTATTAAATTCCTTATCAGGTATGTGTGTTCTTGTCATTAGAGTTTCAGAATATGCTCATATTAAATGAACATTTATTTGTGGATTTTTTTTAAGAATCTTTCATCATGGATCGCTCGGACGTCAAAGCTCAGAGCGTCGATGACGCAGTTTCTTTGTTGCTACGATGCAGTACCCAAGGTGCAATGATTGCATCAGCTGATCGAAGGCCTTGCAGTTTTTATTGAAATTTGGATTATGGACAGATTTTAGGCTGATTATTTGACTGTCGCTTGATTATTGGATGTCTTGAAGATCCTGATTTTTTACCTTTTCGAGCACTTTCTGAAAGGCATCGTCATCACTGTCATGTGAGACCTGAGCGTAACCAATTCCTCCAATGTCAAAACAAGAGTCATTGCCTTGACGGAACTCGCCATGCTCACTAATATGTCTTGTTCGTGGTGCGGTAAACCAGAAATAGAAGTTATGTTGAAAATGAGATAACTACAGATTTTTTTATTACTGTAAGCTCAGCTTAGCTAATGACACTTGACTCAGTTCAGTCTGTGCGATCGCAAAGTCATGTTCAGCCATGTTGGTATTGGATGTTGCTGGATTTCTAGTCATTCTCTGGCTGTGTAATCCGTATTTGTAATTTGAAACCTCGCAAAGCCTCTTTTAGTTCAAATTTTGGTCTATTGAGCGTATGAACTTGGATTTTTTGTGAATTTTGTTAACCAGGTTGAGATGCAATATAGCTGTGGGAGAACTTGGTTGGTAGAACTAACACTACAGGTCAAGTATATGAGAGCTGTTTTTTTTTGCTGTTGACACCGAACAAACTGATCAGTGATATGTTTTTTTTCAGCTAGGTCAATTGCTTTTCTATGAGGAAGTATGAAATTCTAAATTGTAGTTTGAGTTTTTATTATTATGGTTGGGATTGATTTGAGTATTATTATCAGCTATCGTTAAATTATTTTTAAGTCATAGCTTTCAAAATGCATTAATTTTAGAAGTTCAATTTCAACAATGACCTTGAACACTGTGAAGTTTTTTTTTTTTTTGAAATTTGTTTGTGTAACACAAGTTTTTAAGCTCTATCTGTGAATTGGTTTGTTCAATTTTATTTAATCCAACCTAATCACATTTAGTTGTCATTTTCAATTAACTATACTTTAAGTTAATAGGTGGCATTAGGTGCATATTATTAATGAAGTAGAAGAATTTTTCTGGGAAATGGGCCATGAAGGTCACAAGGTGTATTTAAAAACCCAAATGATGGTTCAGAATTCAAACAAATACAAATGGCTAGAGTTGATGCATAATCATCTCTAATTTTGTATGGCAAGCATTTTGAATATAATGTGTGTAGTGGAATGTAGCTTATAAACACATATAAAAGCTGCCATTCAAATGACAGTTTATTAATATCAGGAAATACTTTTCATTTGGAAAATTAAGCCATTTATTAATTATAAGTTCAAATTAATTCTAAGTGAAAACAAGGATAAATTTTTATTTTAGTGAGGTCTATTTTTTTTACGCTTTTTTAATCTGACATTTTTCAATACAGATTTCAAATATGGGGTCCACTTTTGTTGTTTAGCTCTAGTTTTCTAGTTAAAGTAAATTCAATAATATAAAACAGTCTTTACATTGCAATAAATGTAATGTAGAGACAGTATAATTTTTGTCTCAAATAAATAGTGGGTCTGAGATTTAAGATAGAACAAAATCATTGTGCCAGACCAGAGCCAAAATTTTTTTCTCTGTGAGCACAGTGTATCATTGGAAAAAATTTGTAAGCACTTATGCTGATGTATCACAATGAAAGCACTTGCATAATGTAGCAGTTTCAATATGAAGTCAGATGTTGCACAGAGAGTGTAAAGTGTTTTTCTTAAAAGAATGATTTAAATGAAGGATTAGTGAGTCTTAAATTTCACTGTTCTTTATCTTCTGATGAGGAAAATTCAGCAGAACATATTAGTGTTGATGTGTCTTGAAATTTCGGCCAAGAAAAGACACCATTGCTTAATTAGGACCATAATGGGAAACCATACTTTTGAATTAATCTAGCATTTTGGTTATAAGTCTATGATGTATTTCTTTATTATTGTAGGAGCAGCATAATTGACCTAATAATTTGTCTCATTGCACTTCATTATTACTCCTGTTTTTGTACCTTGTGTTTTTCAATTTTATTTCAGGCACATACCTATTTTGTTAGAAGCATTTCACTTGTGCAGTTGAGCAATGATGGATGAAGCAGATGATCTTGATGTGGAAAGTGTATCCTCAGACTATAGTATCTTGCCTGATGCTCATGAGGTGAGTGAAAATTTACTTTGTGTGAAAATTTTCACATGAGCTTGTTTGTTAAGTCCTGACTATTTTGGGCTAAGTTACAGCATAGACCACATGAGCACAATTCATTGCAGCCCCCGATCTGTTACCTACTCTTAATTTATAGCCTTTAAATCACACACTCATTTCATTGAAGACTAGTAGTGTATTGGTGTCACTGAAGTGTGGTTACATTTTGTCATTTATTGTATACCTATATAAGTGGAGCCCATCTCCTTTTGGGAATGTCTAAACTTATCACTGAAAAAATGTGTATTGGTAGTGTTTTAGTAGGCTTTAGGCATTTTTCAGAGATCTATCAATGTTTCTTTCTTAAAATCTGCATTGATAGATACAGGTATTTTTATAGTATTTCCTTTGGGTTGGTATCAGATTATAGAAGCCCAATTTCCTTTGAGTTGGTATCAAATTATAGAAGCCCACTTTTAGTGTCATAAATGTTGATGCATGTGTTCAATACCTACATTTTATTTTTAACAGTACAGTGGCTCTGTACTACAGACTTAAGTCTGACATCAACTCTTAACATGAAGACATTCCAAGGTATCCTTGAAGTTCTCAGCTAGTTGGGAAATTGAATTTTTTTGATTGAATAAGCTCAACATTACTATGCATTTATGCTATCAATGGACTAACACGTCTCAATCTGTGGCACCTTTCCTCCTTTCTGCTAACTTTAAATTTATGCATTTCCAGTATTTTAACTAGACTCATCATGTAGGAAGATGTCAATGATAAGTCCTCATTTAGTATTGATTAAGTGAAGAAGAAAACTTATTGTAATTCTACTGACAAAATAACTCTCATTGTAGTTTAAATATTTTTTTCTTATGGATACACGCATGGTGAAGGCAAACCCTCAACCTTATACAATGCAAATAACTGCAATAACTATAATTTGCAAGAGCTAGCTATCATCTAGGCTAGTGTGGTGACAGCTTTTCTAAGAAATCTAGGCATCCCTATATAACTAGAATAGCTGACTTCACACAAATACAGCACAGGCTGATTTCTTTTTCAAATTATATCAATTGAGGACCTATATCATTTTGAGGATTACATTGGCAGCTAAAGAAGTATCTGTATATTGCCTGTCACTTAGCAATACATCTTCTAGATCAAAATTATCCTTTTTAGAAGGTATTTAAAACTGGTAGCAGTTGAGAATAATATTTTTGTTTAATAATGTACTGCCCAGATTTTTGACTGTGGTAGGAAATTTATTCAAAGGTCAAAATGTGTTGTGATATATATTCTATAATATACTCATTTGTGTGAAAAGTGCTAAAATTGATTTTTTTTTGCAATGGACAAATTCATCTAAGCACGATACAAATACTAACAGTGATTGAAGAATATTTTTAATAGCATTTCCAATTATATTAAAATAAGATGAAAGTTTTATATCTTTGCAGTTTTACAAACAATGACTAGGAAAAATGAAAAGCACCTATCTATTCCATATTCTGTGTTGCATTGCTGAAGTCTAAATGTCATAAGAATCAAGTTTTAGATTATTACCTCTTAACTAAGTTGTTAATTTACTATAACAGCATAAGCAATGTGTTCTCAAAGTGCTTGTTGAGAAAAATTACTAAATTCCTATTTTTGTTTTTCCATTATTTATTCAAGTGTATTTGTGAATAATTTTTTATTAGTTCTTTGTTCTATTACTGAGAATTTTAGCTTCCACAGCAGGATCAACACATAAACTGAGTAAGGGCACTGAGCACTAATTATGTATGAGTAATACCTTTGAATGTATAAATCCACATCTTGGCCAAGTGTTATTTTGTAGCACATAAAATTTGCACATAAGTATGCAGGAAGGAAGATGTATCATTACATCAATTATTCCTATTGGGCTTCTCTTATGAGGGATTATGTATAATTTTTATGTTGCTGGTTTTATTACAGTCTGAGGCAGTGACCCGCCCATATTTGGCTGCCAATGCTGAGGCCGGCAGCATCAGCAGTCATAATCAGGTCGGTAATTTAAAAAATTCCCATGTATGAAGCTTGTGTTGTGACTGTTTTTTTTAATATATGTGTAGTATGAGTAGAAATAAACATATACAATGTGTTTGCAAACTTATGTGTGAATGTTAAGTTAATATGTTGTATGAGAGTTCCCAATTTCATGATGAGTAGAATGTTCTCCCCAAAAACATTGTGTGTAAGACTGCATGTGATATGCTAGCAAGTGTGATGTGTGGAATTGTACTCGACCTACTCAAATATATTGTTTTGAATTTTTGTTGTCTGAAAATTAAACATCAAATATTTGATGTAAATAGGTCTGTCATAGTTAGGGGTGTTAACATTTTGTTTTGGTGACCAAGTGATACTTCTATAATACGAGACTGCAAAGAATACCTACTTTTCATTAATAATGAAATTTGCCCATGAAAAATTGAAGTAGCAGGACGAAATGTATGAAATAAAAATATTATAGAAAAGGAACAAAACATATGATGGAAAATTATTTGCAATTGAAAGATAATTTTAAAAAGACTATAGAAAAAAATGAATTGAACTGTTACAAATGAGTGAGTCAATTGAATTCAATGAAGCAGGTAATGATGTGATGCTATATTGTAGTGAATAAAAGTGTCAGTTTTTGGTTGGTTGTATGAAAGAAAGAAAACTGTCTCAAAGGGGTCAACTTTAATAAATTAGCACATTTGAACAAAACAAGAAATTGCAATGAACATTGAAAAATTTGAAATTCAAGTTATTCTGTTAGGGGAAGGGAAACGAAGATGGCTGATGTCATTTATGATAGAGCATGATGGGACAGGTGATGTAGGCTGAAAATTACAAGAGCATTCAAATGTAAGGAATGTAGTGAATGTCACTGGACTCGACAGTTACTTATACCTACAAAGAACTTCAACACTGACCCATTGGTGGGGACATTACTCAAGGTGTGGTGAAGGTGCCAGCTCATTGGAGTTCTAGTCTCATTGGGTTAGTGGTCTCAGGCATGCATTCTAAGTAAAACTGACAAGGGAAATAACCACACCATTCATTAGGAAAGTAATTCTTTCTTTTAGTTGAAGCAGGGAGGTACATGGCAAAAGATACACCCTGCCTCTATTGTAGAATTTAAAATTGCTAAATAGTCAGATCGGATAGTATCAGTAGCCATCAAAACAGGAATTAACAGTGTTTAAAAATAAAAATACATGTATAGAATGCATAGAAGTTATAAATGAAGATGCTCAATTTGTAAAATAAACACAGATTGTAAAAGAAATGCAAGGTGTTATGATGTCGAGCAAAAACAAAGCAGTTGAAATAGCACTGAAGACTGAAATATTAAAATGTGCACAATAAATAAAGGGTAAGGCATACCCAAACTTACCTGTGGGAGCAAACAATGTTGATCTGAAGCAGAATCTCTGTCAATATCTCCAGTGTAAAAAAGTTGAAGTTAATAATTGTGCTAGGCTAGGAAAGAGGTTGGTAATGCAAAAGGAAAATTGTTTCAGAGAGAACAGGATAAAATATAACATCAGTGAAAGGAGAAAACTGATGGAAAGTGACCTTTACATTGGTTGCTTTTTTCTTATGAAGAAGTTATAACATCCTAATTTACACAATTATTTTGGAGTGCAAATCACGTTTGTAAATTTAACTCCAGCAATTTAAAGTAAACTATTGAAGTTGTTTGGTATGTGATTCTCATTACTCAATGCAAGTTTGAACAGTTGTCATAGGTGTCCAGAGCAGAATGTTATGAAAAATGGAAAATTATAAATTAAACATCTGTATGCCCATTGGGAGAATTAGTTGATTTACTGCGTCTGTGATGGAGATAACTGAATCTGGTAGTCATAGCTGTTTAAAATCTGTCATTGACGCTATAGGAAAGCTGAAAGGAAACTGCAATTGAATACAAAAACCATATTAAGTGTTTTTTGAATGTATTAACTTGAAGTTTGCTGCTTTATTTGATTTCAGTATAATGCTCTATCCATTATAGTCTTTGTTATGGAATGTTTTGTCTTTTTAATTTGTAGTAGGAAATATTCTGGAAAATAGGGTAGTGCTTATAAGTATTATGTTCCAATACAATCTGAAGTATTTCATTTCTGAAATTGTAAATCCTGTAGGCAATACTATTGGAAAATTGTCCAGAGAATTTTGAGAACCTTTTTGCTTACTGTAATTCATTATTGTATACCATCTCAAGAGTCTGTTCAAGTGGATGCTGTGAACATGAGATGCAATGCTAGCCCTTGTACCATGTTTACTTTGACAATCATGGACCTCACAAGTTTGTTTACACAATTTTTTTAAAATTTAACCTTGGCAGGCCATTAAGGTCTGAAATGTTTTAGTTTGTTGTAGTTGTGAAGAGCATGAGCTTGAATTTGCGTTAATTTTGTTCTCTTAATGATTCAGTGGGGCAGAATTGGAAAGTTCCATTTACTTATTATTGCTTTTGTTGGATCATGTCAGTATTTTTGAAGCAAATGTAACTGGAGTTTTTACTCATTTTCTCTGCTAAATTTGCACTCAACTTCAGTTCACAAACTAAAGGTCTCTATTATGAGTATTACATTTGATCCTGTTGATGTAAAATCCAGTGTTATAAAAAAAAAATTAGTTTGTAACTGAAAATTCAGTGTTATAAAAAAAAAATTAGTTTGTTACTGAAATTAAAAATAGGAGAAAGTACTTGAAAGTAGATTTTGCATTCCCATTGTGTGTACATTTTTAGTGTTGAATATGTTCATTGGAGTTTGCAGGTTGGGTTTGTGAACATGTTCATTGGAATTTTCAGGTTGAGTTTGTGAACATGTTCATTGGAATTTGCAGGTTGAGTTTGTGAACATGTTCATTGGAATTTACTGGTTGGGTTAGTGAACATGTTCATTGGAATTTGCAGGTTGGGTTTGTAAACATGTTCATTGGAATTTTCAGGTTGAGTTTGTGAACATGTGCAGCAGCTACCCCAGTAACCAGGACCTCTCGATGTACTACTCGTTTACTGGTGACCACACGCCCTCTGTCACGGACAGGCTCGCACTCTACAGAGTGGGGTTCACCACTCCTCAGGTGATCTGCTTTACCTAGGGCAATATTTAACACTCTACTGCGCCAGTTCTTTTCAATGGTAAACAAATTAATTCTTAGATAATGCTTAATTCTTAAATACTGCTGACTGGACTAAGTTATTTTAGAGGAGTGACTCAGATATGGTATAAGATGCAGATGAGGGTTGATGATACTCTTTTCTTGGTGTTTAATTATTTGTTAGAGGTCTTCCAAAGTGTGTTTTTGTTCATATGTAAATGTAGGGACTCTTGAGAAAGAAATTGGATTAGCATTTTGATTTTGGGAGCTTGTAATCTGAACACATGCTAGAAGATGGTTGGTCATTCAAACCCATTCCAATTTTTTTTAGTTATCTTATGATTAGCATGCATTTATTTTGTTCTAACTCAGAAGTACATTTTACTGATCATAATTGAGTTTAATTATGTCAATACAGGACACGAACTAAGCAATTTTTTTGGTGGCTGTTTTTATGGGGCAAATTTATTGCAATCGTTCTGTGTAGCAGTTTTTTTTTTGCTAACCGAAGTTGCTACGAAAGTGTTGGTACCTTTTGTAGTGCATTCTAAGTGTGCTAGAGCTGGTTCGAGAGTAGTCATGAATGTATTGTGAGATCGCAAAGCAGCAAATGAAAGTTGATCCAGAATATTTTAGTTGATTTTGTTGTACCCTTCTGCACTCCACAGTGCCGAACTTCTAAGATATGAAGGCAGTGTCTTTTCACTCTCAACTTAATCATTTTTTGCTCTTATTCACATTTTGCCCTCTGCATACAAATGAATTTACATACTTTTATAGAATAATGGCCTACCTTTTTCTTCAAATATTGAATTTGTAGGGGGTAGTAATTCATTTCAGGCTAGATGTACACAGAAATTTGAGCCAGTTATGAAGGGTATGACACGGTCCAGAATTCTTTGACGTCCGGAAAATGTTGCCAAATATATTTTTATAATAAGATGAGGTAATGGGCCATTTGTTTCTGGAGATTTAATGTCACTTTCATTTATGGAAGAATATGGTCTGTGTTCTTTGCTTACAATACTCACTAAATTTCAAATGTAAGTGTAGAATCTCAATATTTTGTGGAGAAATTGACTTACCTTTACGATTTGTGAAGTGTACATGTAGTATTTTCACGCGCAGGACTATTTGGTGTACGAATGGGCACCCGTGACTCCCCAGGCTGCCCCTTCCTCCTCTGATGAGGCCGGCAGGAAAATCTACGGCGTGGCGTTCTCAAGTAAGTTGTGCTTTCTCTTCATTCCTTGAATTGCAGTGAGCTACATTTGACTCGTTATGTGGGTTATTTGAAACTTCTTCACATAAACAGCGGAATTCCGTTTCAATTGGCTAAAGATGCGAGACTAGTCATTTTTGTCTTGTCCTTTGTCCTGGCGTTGTTTTGATCTCATTATTAGAAATGTAGTTTGATATGAACTGAGGGAGCACAAGCTGCTGATATTTTATAGCTAACCGTTGAACAACGGATTTTCTCTTCTATTGCAAATGATGAATCAGCTTTAACAGTTAGGCAAAACATATTCATATTTTGAAGTTATTTCTACCATGTTGATATTTTTGGTAGTCGAGAAGAGACTGATCTTTTGGTTTGTGCATGACTTTAATTCTTTACTTTTTAGCTATTACAGTTTGCTTATGTTAAGTATGTTGACATGAGAATTTTATTATATTTAGTAGGAGTTAATGGAAGTTGGGCTTACTGCATTAAAATTGCAATCAGATTTTCTGACAGTTATGTACTGGTCCATATCTGTTGAAAAAATCTTGTGTAACACGTTTACTGCAGTTATTTACTTGAATGGTTAAAAGTTGACAGCCTTCTTTTGATCTTGGTATGTATTTTAAAAATATTATTTCAGGTTTTGTGTCTTCAAATTCATACACAATAATTATTTTGTTTAATACTTGCACTTCAACGACTTAAATTCGTTTTGCCCACTGCGTGGTCATTAGCCATTCGTATCATAAAACATCATAAGGCTTGTCAAATTTGTGAATTAACTATCTGCTTGACATCATTTTATCCTTGGTTGGATGGCATTGAAACGAAAAGACAGATAATTTTAAAAGTCGAAGATTGTTGCTGTACGATCTGTATCCTTCATGATGGTCCTCTGACTCAATATGTACAGCCTTCATAAATAACTTCCGCGTTATATACACTATCGGTGCAGCAGCAGAGATGCTGTATAGTTGCAACAACACAGGGGCGCGCGTAATTGTGCGTATTTTCCAAGTTAATAATTCTAGCACCGCCCTGCAGTGCTTCTTTTGGTACCAAAAATAAAAGTTTCCAATCGGATATTTCAGGAGAGTATTCCGTAAGGGGCTGATCATGAGTTAATAACACAAAACCTGTACATGCAACAGGTAAGTACAGGTTGGGCCAAAAGTAAGGTATCTCTCATTGATGTCGGTAGCACTGACACATTAACAAATGTTTAGGACACAATTTCATGAAAGGGTACCTCACTTTTGGGCCACCCTGTACAATGCTGAGTCTAAGTTACGTCAACCTCGACTCTTCCTCAACTCCCCTGCAGGCTGAGCTGCTTGTGTTTGACGCTTGTAGCCACGAATTAAATTAAATTATCATACCCGTTTGTCCTTTGGAAGAGTTTCAAATTTTAGTGAACTTGTTCGGTAGCTTCAATTGAAGATTTTTCAGATTTTAACTCGCAAAATTGTGCAGCATTTACTTTTGAACCTCAGTGATGTAATTTAAATGAATCCTCCTTTAATTGCTCCTTAGTTTCTCATGGATCCGAGATTTCTACTGATAGCTGAATAGAAGTTCATTTCCTGTTACTTGTGTTCTAGTGCGTAATGATCTCCCGTACTACAACCATCATTTTACTAGGTCCAATTGAAAAAGTTTGAACGACCCTGAGTGCACAAAAGTACATATCGTTTGTCTTGACGAGCTTCTAACCATTGCTGCAGAGGGGAGCCTGCCTGGAGATGCGTCTGAGTTCTACCAGGTCTGTTACCTGCGGGAGGACCACCTCATCAGAGGCGTGTCTTCGCCCTTCCAGCTGGTGCAGGAGGGACAGTCCATGTCCAGCCTGTCCAGCGATGTCGTGTCCGCTATCGAGCAGGCTGATGGGTCTGTACTGGTCACCACAGACCTGTCCTGCCTCCACACCAACATCAACATGGTGAGTGCCGTTTATTGATGTGGTAGAAGAAGCGTGGCATATATTGCCTGTTTTTGATCGTGTACTCGGAAGCGTTTACTGTTATCTGGCGGGTTTACGCACTTGCAATTGTGTAGTTTAGCCAGCAATTTTTTGATCGAAATGTAGTCCAGTGTAGATGCTGTTGGCTTGTGCAAGTTGATTGCCTTGTCTACTGCATTGCGGTTGTACAGGAAAATCATGTAATAAATCATTTGTGTCATCTACAAGGGAATCAAATACTTCATATCAGATTCAAAGGTTGGTATGCCTATGAAAGTGATGCAGTTGCTTTTCTAGGTGACACTGAAAGAAGAATTTGAAATTCAAATTCAAAACCCCTCAATCAGCATAGGTAAGGTTAAAGTCTCTGCCTTATGCTTTGTGGACTGATGTCTCCAAGAGGCACGAAAAATTCCCAGCAGTATCATTTGCATTGATAGTTCATAGACGGTATTTTACACCCTGGAGCGTGTCCACTTTATGCCTGTGAATTTGTTCGCTCAAACTGTTCTAGCATCTTGAATGATGCCAGTATTACACCTCAATGTGCGTGCTATTGAATTAACACTTGTACTTTAATTCGTGTTGCTTCTGAACCCGTTGTTGAAATGATGTCCAACTGTAAACACGCTCGAGTTGGATTATAATTATCTGTAGTGCCAGCATGGTCTCCCAGAAAATAAATGAAAAGTCTTGGTGAAGGAAACGTATTCATTTTAGTAAGGACACGCTTGTATGAGTCGTTCATAGGGGTTTGTCTCAAATGTATGTTGGACGCCAATGAAGATCAAGAAATTTCTCCTAGTAGAAAATTTGACGAATTTCTTTACGAGTAGAAAGCGAATTTCTTTCCAGGGGTTCAACTTGAACTTATGAAACTGTTGCGTGTTGTTACAGCTGCAGGAGTGCGTGCAGCGCGTGCAGGCGGAAAAAGTTACCGTGGAGGAGCAGTTGGCGTCTGTGCAGTTGCAGCTGCAGGGGAAGGCAGAGCAGCTTCAGCACCTCGAGCAGAAACTCCAGGTGCTTGCTTCCGTTCTGTTAAGACTTTAGAGATCCTCAAGCTGTGCTGTTTTGAGAGAATTTGCGCGTCCAGAGAGATAACAACGCCCATTAAACCAAACCAGAGCTTTTCTGTCTGCATTTTGCTCTGAGAGAGCATATTGAAATGATTTCCGTTGGAGGTATGCACTGCCCCTTAAACTATACTAAGGTAGTGCTTCTTCTGTTAACAATAACTGCATAGAAGGAATTTTTAGCGGAGAGGTTTGTTATGATAGAATTATTTTTGAGGTTAAATGTCATTTTTTTAAATGATTGGATCTTTAGTATAATCGGACAATGTTGCTAGATCAATCTCGATGATTCCACTACGAAGTACCAAATTTGAGTACAGACTAGACGAAAATGTTTCTGAAATAAATATATAGTCAGTGTAATGTTTACGTTAAACAACTGTTGCTGAACCATAAGAAATGCCCATTATTGCTGTGAAAGTTTGCTTTTGTAGTACATTAGTGTCGTATCATGTTTATGGCACTAGATTGAAAGAAGGCGAATTTGAAGATTCAGAGGCCTGCCCACAAAAGCGTAGTTGCAGCATTAATTTTTTTTATTTTTTATTTTGTTTAACTGCAAAGAAAGAGGGAATTAAGGTTTTAGTCCAGGGTCAGGACAAAAGTGAAATTTTCTTGCCGTGTTAGTTTCGTAATAATGCAGAGGTACACTAGTACAAAATACTACAGATAGTTTACTGTACTTTGTGCTGTTTTAGAATCTTAGACCCCCTGGAATAGCGTTTGTCTACCTACCTCTATTCATCAAATGCGCACGTATCTGGAGATGTATATATAGCATCGTCTTCAGTAATTTGGGTGCTCAGGCTGCGTCAGGCAGGAACCCACCTTCTCTCTCAGTTCTTCCATGCTCTGTTGGCTACTGTGGTATCAATTGAACAATCTTATTAGTAAAAGTAATCACAATTTTTACATTTGCTTCAATATAGCAGCAGGATTTTAAAGCTGTAGACAAAGAATATATTATTCCTGTGAAGAATGTCTTTGTGCTTGTAGAAATTCGTGGTTGAGTTGGGATTCTTTGTTCGGAGATGAAAGTACTGAACGTGTGTTAAAATTTGTTGCCTACATCTATTCAATTTTTCTTCCAGTATGAGGTAGCACAATGAGTGTCAAATATAGTGAGAATAATTCTTAATTAGGAATTTTTCCTGAAATTTGGTTAGTTACTATTCCTGCGCGAGTCCTGCACAAATAAAGTTCTTTCTTTGCTAACCTGTTAGAATGTCGATTTAACCCACGAGGGCCACTGGCAACGATAATGGGAAGTGTTTTAAGTTCTTATTTTTTTCTTTGAAACTTGGGTAATCATTCTCACAAGTGCATTAAATGTGAACGACTGAGTTCGCGTTATGTCGTCCATTTAAAGAATAAGTCGGTACTTGTAGGGTTAAACATTCTCTTCATGTCTCTGTCATCTTTGTGGTTGTATACTTATATGATGCATGAATTGTGTCCAGGAACTGAACGTATCAGCAGAGAAGCAGCAGCAGGCATCAGCTGCAGAACTCGCAGAGATCGAGAGTCGCCTGTCGCTCCTGCAGCTGGAGCGCGATTCCCTGCATGACTCCCTCCAGGCCGCCCAGGACGAGGTCGACCGCCTGCAGGATCAGGCATCGCTGCAGCAAGAAAAGCAACTCAACCTTGAGACTCAGCTGGCCCAGGTGTGCGAGTGTTGGAGCCTCTACCAATGTTTTTGATTAGTGAAGGAAAACCAGTTCGTTTCAAGGGGACTAGAAGGGTAGTGAAATGTTCCAGTCCCGGTTACAGTGGTTCTTACAGGAGTTTGTCTTAGGGGGTACTGTGATAGCAAACAACTGTATCCTAATCGTGATACTCATTTTTTTTGCTTGTGATCTTAGATATTTGGTTTTATTTTAGAACTTTCTGAACAATTCATGGGTTCATCGAATAACAGAAGTAAGCATCATTGAAATGTTCCTAACGTGAAAAATGTTCCTCACATCTTGCGTTTGCCGCGATGATAACTTCGTAATGAAAAGAGCTTCTGTACATCCCACCTCAATATTAGCTGCTCTTAGGCCCAGACCTAGAATCTTCTCAAAAGTCGAAGCTGAGTTTGGCGAGGATGAAACTAACCCGTGTGTTTCGTGGCATTACTTGACGTCTTGCGATGAAATTAGCTTCAATGCTGCGAACTGGTCTGTTCCTCTTAATCGACTCGTTGAATCTCTTCTTCGGAGTGGGAGCTCTGTCAACTGGTTGTGGGCCAGTTTCATGGTACCATTTGTCCCTCTCGACAGCGTGACCAGTCCTTGCAAGACAAGGAGGTGGCGCTCGCCAGCAAGGAGGAAGAACTCAGTGCTGCTGTCAACCAACTGCAGGCCTTGGAAGCCAAACAGGAGGTCAGTGTTTTTATGGAATCTCGTAGTTTCAAGTAAAATTTGTTGAAGAGAAAATTTTCGCTCATTTTTGGATTGCTGTGAGTATATATTTTACTTGATAGATAAGTTTACAAGTATTTTTTGTCGAAATTTTGAGCTAGATGATTTGCCTCTTAACTTGAATTCAGCGATGTCTTCTCTGTTGTTACAATTTTCTGGAGTACGTTACGCCGAACTGGCAACACTGACAAGGTCAAAAATTCTCTGAAACAGTGGCTATGTCATATCTAGGACCTGCCATGTGATCACTTGCTTCCAGGCACCAGCCTTCTGAAGACGTCCTGATAAGATCTTCACGTATGGACAGTGGGAAGAGTATAACTGCAATGAGCACATTGTTGTCACAGGATTTTGTTCTTAAAGTATGGAATGTAATTGTGGATCTTTTTCCCAGCGTCCAGTGTTTGGAGTAGGATTACCATGAGTCATGAAGTAAGTTGAGACGCGTTTACTAAGCGTGAGGTGTACGCAGTGCTGCGATAAAATTATTATTCTCAATCTCAATCCCATTATTCTCTCTCGATCAGTCGTGAGCTCCAGGGCTGTACTGCGGATGATGAGTACTACCCTGAAGTCTAAGAACAACCTACCTCTTGATGTCAGTAATGTAGAACTCACGAGTTCCTCGTTTTGCAGTTGCTGTGCAAGGCGATGGAGGAGTGCCAGGACGACCGCGATAGGGCGAGGCAGGCGCTCTGCGATTACACAGATGCTGCCGCTAAAGATCACTCCCACATGAACGTGCTTGAGCGGGAGCTGTCATCGGTACGCTCGTCTAGTCTTAGTGTATCAAACGACTACCTCGCGAATGTGCGTCATAGATACTTCGGATTCACTGTAGGTTCTGCAATTATATTATTTATAGTAGCTGGGTTTCGTTTTTTTGAGAAATGATACGCTGGAATAGTGGCTAGGTTTTTGTTTGCGTGTTAGTAATAATAATTCGGTCACAGTTGTAGTTCCAGACTAACTTGTCATGCGAGACCCGCGGGATATATAGCAGCTTAGTGGGCGTGATAGATGGGTAGCGTTTTGTTCGTTTATTTTTCTAGTTAATAAAAAATAGATCATTTATGCAATTGGTTATTTTCATATAATCCTTTCAACGGTTTGGCATCGCTTCACGTTTAAGTTAATTCGTTTCTAATCCTTGTTTAAGTCATCATTTGGTTATGACGCTATTCTGTTTAAAATACTGTTGATGATGGGATGTAGTAGCAATTGTCTGCACCGAACCTGAGCTGAATGAGTGCATGCACATTTTTGGGCGTTATTCAATATTCTTCGCTGTATTTCCAAGTAATGGCTTTCTCTGAGCCTGCTGGTCACATGCGTAGCTTCAGGGGAATAGGGTGTGCTAACGAGAGTGAAGTTGCTCTTTATTTGGGCACAACTGCACTAAAAAATTAGTGTACGCTATTGCTCGTGTAAATCCGTCAAGAAAAAAATGCAAAGTCTAGCTGAGCGAAGCATATTCTATGCTCTTACTTGATATCTCCGATCGGTGTTTCACACTACACAATGTTGGATGCAGCGTCTCTGTGTGCGCTGAGTGCAGCGTGCGGTCCGTGTTGCAGGTAAACGAGGAGCTCCGTCAGCAGATGGAGCAACTGCAGGAGGAGAAGATCGCGCTCGAGAAGAACAGGGAGGAGCTCCAGCATTCCAAAGACGAGCTGGTTAGTCTTCTGTGTTGTCAGAACGTGGGTTATGGTTCCATCTCGTGTGCTCATTGTTGCTCAAGGTTGAAGAAGGGAGAGACTTCTTTTAGTGACATTCGAGACTAAACGAAGTTCTCAGCTTGTTGTGCAAATCGTAATTTCAAGTGACTACGTACGCAGAAATCGTTTGTTCGTTGTGTATTGCAAGTACTTTCCACAAACTGCGATGTTCTAGGATGGTGCTCTTGATACGACCTCTTACGGGCTTCTTCCTTATAACTTATGGCATTTGCCACACGTGGCCTCATGTACAGAAGAGGTGCAGTCCTAATTTCACAATTCTGTGTACTTGGGCATAACTCTTATGATAACTACTGCAATACGCGTAATATGAAAATTGTTCACTGACGCATTGCTCTCAGGTGGACTGAATATCGCCAACTCGTGCGTCCACGAGGGCATCGGATAGACATAATTGACTCATGGCCTTGAATTTAACAAAATTTATCTCAAATAATAAAACGGTTATCTGAAAAATTGGTGATTAATGCGCGCTTGTGACCTAAGGCCAATTTAGATCAGTCACACGCGTCCTTTTTTCTAGTCTTCAGATTCTCATAATACTTTGCTTATTAACTTGGAGTATCGAAAGGGTTCGAAAGGACGTCCGTTAGAGTACATTAAATATTTCTCGCAATTAGTTTTCCATCTTCAACAGGGGTTAAAGTTATTTTTTCTTGGTGTTTTTATAAAAGAACTTGGAGCAATTTAATCGTAGAGTCTAATTTGACGGCTAATCCGGCGGAAAGCCGAGGTAGGATTCACTTCTCAGACGATCTCTCCGAACTGCAGTTGTGACCTATCAGTTTGATCTGGGATGCCATTTCTCGAAAGAGAGAAAGTGTATCCGAGCGTCGCATTGCGGCGTAGCTGGATGCTGTGAGAACAAGACCTAACTAGGTAGGGGTCTTATTTACAGCCCTCAAGAGGCGTAGGATGGGCAATGGTCCTTTAGTTAACACTTTGCCTCCGAAATGGGTCTTATATGGTATGCGCGATCATCTAACCTAACATAATGTAACTAAAGCACTATCATGTATGAATACAAATTTTCCAAGTTCTCGTCGAATTTGTGTTCATCAATCAAAAAGCTGGTTCCGATCAGCAAGAAAATTAATTGGACAAGCAAATTTGTGCAAAGAAAATCCTTAATTTTTACATGCACAAAGGAGTTATTCGTCGACATGAAATTTTTCCTGTATGGAGAATCGCATTCAAAAGTGTCGAGTTCGTGTATCGCTTTATTAGCATCAGCAGATTCGCAGTTTGAGCTGAGAATTCTCGTGACTAGTTCACTACCTGAATTCTTTCAGTTAAAGCTTCGGATTAAAGACCGGAAAGGATATAAATGGGCCTTTGTACAAGTGTGCTCATTGGGAGTCATATTGTGAGTGTCATTGATCTGCGACAATAACATTGATCTACGAAAATTACATTGATCTGCGACACAATAAGCACAATTAAATATGCTCATATTTTTGTTGGTTCAGGACCGCGAGCGCAGCACGTTGGCGGAGGCACAGCTGTCTCTGGAGGCTTGCCGCATGGAGCTGTGTGTGGCCCTGGAGCGCCAGAGGGTACTGGACGCTGACAACAAGGTCCTGCAGCGCACCGTGCGCTCCCACCGCCAGCACACGACGCAGCTCAGGGAGAAACTCGTGAGTGGGCCTTCGCTCGATGCTCCTGATAGTTTTAATTGGCTTTCTACTCTCTTTGTTTCCAGTCTGTCGTTGTCCAGTCTCAGGATTGTCTTTAGTGATTAAGGTGTGAGGAGAAGCGAAGCATTGAATGCGGTGAATTGGTGACGCGTTTCTTCTCTATTGACAGCTGTTGTCATCTTTCGACATGGCAACATCTGTTTCCTCTGAAGTCCTTGATATTGCTGCTATGTGCTGTAATCTGCTCATATCATTTCTTGAAGATGTTTGATTTCAATGCTTTATTGTTAGCGCGTTATAATTTTGCAATCATTTGTCCACTCGAGACCCATGGCATTTTCTACCATTACGAAGAAACGCTGCTACACGCTTTGCTAGCTCGTCTCCGATACTGTCTCTCACACTTCGGAGTATGAACTCTGTAGAGACTCTTCGAGGAATACTCACAGAATACTCCATACAAAAGTTCTAAACCGATACACTTCGGTCGTCCTCGTACCAGTGTGGGTTAATTGAAGAAACATAGCATCTTTTCAGTCCTCGTAACTACTATGGCGTCTCGGTCTTGAAATTTATGACAGTGATTACACAAAATATACGCGTAGTGTTGAAGATAGCCCCAATTATGAAGTTTTTCCATTGCGAGATAACATTTTTTAAATGCGAAATGACAACATTTTTAACATTCGGTATGTACTCAATTGATTTGTGTTGTTAATTATTTCGAAATTTTAAGGCATGTAGGGAACAGTAACATCAGGTAGTTACTGACCTTGTAGTTGTGTTGTAAGCTCGGGAAAGTATAGCCTCAAACAAAGCGGTTCATCTTATTCCCAAATTGTGTATTTTTCTGCCACACCTTCTCGTATTTTGGTCATCAAGTCAAGTTCCCGACCCAATTAAATGTTAAGACCAGCCACACAAATTTAAGTATTGAAGGGATGCTTCACATTTGGAGTAAATGAGCAAAGAGTTCTTCAGTGTCTTGTTTGTGGCTGTTGGGATGTCGTCCTCAGAGACAGACATTCTGGTATAGTTGGAGCTCCTATATAGAATGGATGCTTCGACTGCTTGATACTTTTCAACTTAGTCAAACCGAAACAATGCACAAGTCTATAAGCTTATACTTCTGCACTATTATTAAATGCGATAGCGTAGTAGAATGAGTGAGAACTAAAAATATTTACCTTTGGAACTTACTCCTGTGCGGAGCAGGTTGATACATCTGCTTCTTATTTGAGCCCACTGGACTTCATCACTTTTGTCAACGATCCCCGATGTCGTTTCTCTCGTTTCTTCCTTCTCGAGAATGAATGCATTATGAATTAAGAATTTCGACCCTTAACTGTTGGGCACGCGCAAAATTTCTAGGAAGGAAATGACGAGTTAGTTGCGATTAGCCCCGGCCGAAGACATGCCAGAATATTGTCTTTCTTGCAGCATGAGAGCGAGAGCAAGTGCGCTGGAGCAGAGCGCGTGGCCGAGAAGCTGAGTGAGGCGCACCAGCAGGCGGTGCAGCGGTGCACGGTGGCCGAACGCCGCAACAAGGTTCTCTTTGCCAAGTGCCAGCAGCTCTCCAAACTCATCCTGGTACAGTGATTTCTGCCGCATCTGACTACTTTAGCGGGGAATTGCATGATTTGAAGTCACCTCTATCTGTTGATCATGGGAAAGTGTTTTCTGTAGTGTATAGTTCGTAACTCTTCCACGAAACTTTTCCTGGATAACACATTTTGGTCCCTTGAAGGGGCATATGATGGGCTGTAGGGTTAGGTTTGTTGTCCTAGGGTACCAGTCCTGTGCTATGGGGACTGGTGGCCCTAAGGGAGTACTGTTAGGTCACCTCAGCTTTAGATAGGCCTGCGGGACTTTTATTTTTCATGCCCACTTCCCTTCTTTTAATTTTCACACCTTCTTTCGTTGTCTCTTCATTGTCTTCTCTTCCTCCTCCTTCTTAACTTGCTGTTTCTATGCGCTGGTAATCCAGTGTGGGAATGCACTTGTGCATAGATTCTCCCCTTTTATAGTCCAAAATAGAGATGGTCCTTTCTTCTCATAGCTCTGTTTGTATCACATTTCATCTGAATAGGGACTTTGAAACTAACGAATAATCGATCAAGTTTTGGTGTTGTTGCTGTTGTAAGAAGCTGTTATTAATTTAATTGGGTACAGCTACAAATTAGTGAACTTAGATCGTCTGTCTGGGGATGGATTGAGAGCCTGTTTGTCCGAATTATTTGTAAATTAAGCTATTTTTTGTACGTAGTTCTACACTCGTGAAGATGAAATAATTTTTTACTACCAATAATCCACGTGCTAGTTCGATGCTGAAAATTCCTTGCAGTTTATTTTCAATCGGTATCAATTGTTAGGGAAGGGATCACTATTTGTATATTTATTTTTATATGGATGAATATCTATGGTTTCATGTCCATGAGTAGGACTAATGTCTTGACCTAAGAAGTAAATGTTAATTATGTGTTCTCTTCAGCCGCTCCTAAACAAGTTTTTCCTTATTCGCGTGTACTCCTGACCTATTTAAAAATGACTAAAGTGTAAAATTTTTATCTCACTGGCCACTATTTTCCTTTGATCTAGGACCAGAACGTTGCCGAATCCGTCGAAGCGCTGGTGAACTTTTATGACGATGAAGATAACGAAGTGGAAGAGGAAAGTCTCCACGCCGACAACGAAACGACTGGCGATCGCGAAGTCCCACCCACTGTCACTTGTGCAACAGTCGGTGACACCGCAACTGTGACGAATTTTGATCTTGGAGTGTATGACGAATGTGTGGACCCAGTGGACCCAGACCTAAAGTCACCGGTGCTTGGAAATGAGGCCCAGGACGTCCGCTCAAAGGATAACCTAGAACCCTTGCATCCAGTGAGCGAGGAACTGCAGACAGTTGTGGTTGCTAATGAAAACTCATCCAATGTGGAGGGTGTATTAGAGCCCACCAAAGCAGAGGATGTTGTGGAGGACAGTGTGACTGCACGAGATGCGGCAGCTCCAGCACAAGCGGCAGTGAAGCAGGCGAGCCCGCTTACAGCTGACCAGGGACTAAAGGGCATCGCAGCTGCAAGTTCCTTGACTGAGTCCTGGGCTGAGCAGAGCGAAGCCTCGTCCAAGTCCGAGCGTTTGCTGACGCTGAAGACCCTGAAGACGGCTGCCATGAGGGCCAAGCAGAATTGGGAAGATCTCCAGAAACAGCATGACGAACTCGTTTCTGAGGTAGGAGGCCAGGGAATGAAGTTGCTCGTAGCTCACGACCATCATCTAGTCTTGAGTGTGCGTTGCTAGGAGATGGTTTTAAAACATATTATTTTTCTTTATAACCTGGTATATCTCTGAAGCGGATATTATGGATGCAGAAAATAAAATTTGCTGATAGTGGACGTCAAAATTTAATCTTGAATATGCGGTACTAGAAAATACTTCTTTCAAAACATATATTTTTTCATTTAGAACGTTTTTCATCCATGAAGAAGATAATTTCTTGGTAAATCGGCAAACTTTATGGTGTTGAAATTGGACATTTCGGATTGTCATTTGTTTCTCTTGTAGTTTTAAATTTAGAGTCATGGAAAAATTAATCAAAGCATTAGTAGTGAACTGATTTTTCTATCACGTTCAGTTATGAAAAACAAGTTAAAAAGTGTGTCGTGTTGCTTTAATTCTTTGAATTAAATCTTCATTCTTTTGATCAAAAGCTATACACTCGTAGTCATATAATAAAAATTGCTAATACTTATCTTAGATAATTATTATATTTTTTATTATATTTATTCTGTTTCCCTTGCGCTCAACAGTCAGAGATAATCAGCTTGGTATTCTGGTCTCACTAGTTGCTTCAGCAATAATGGTTATTAGTCTGTCTTATTCACGTCTTGGGGTTCGGATATTTTCTTTTTAATTAGCACAGACGTGATTTTAGTGACTTATTTCGTTAATCATGTAGTTAGCTTGTTCACATAAAACGCGAAAACGATTCATCAATGGTGTCGATTGCTGCCTCCAGAGACTCAAGTCTCAATTAGAATAATTATATAATTTCAAGGTAAGCGTGGGAAAGACCTTGAGCTGTAGGCTTCTGCTGGTGGGGATATTCCAGTGCCAAGCGAATGTGCGTATGCTCGAATTGTCAAGAAAGAGAGAAAATTCGTTTATTCCGTAATCAGTCGCATACGAAGCGTGTAACAATCGGTTTTTCAACCAGTAATATTACGACAAGCTTAAAATTAAAATGTGGCTTAAAATTACAATGTGGAAGTCTAGAGACTCTCGAGTGCGCGACTCACTCTTGTAAAGGGTTCCTTCACACCGAATCCTCTTAGTCTATTATTGAGTGACACTCACATATAGACAGTTCACTTCAGATGAGCCTTCCTATTTAGCGAGCAAATATAGGTCGAATAATACCGGGTCGACGGCCATCTCTTTTGACCATAGAATAGGTGTAAAGGGATCCTACCTATAAGGACACAGACCGCGGGAGTATTGGACCAGATGGACACAAATCAAAGCAGGTCATAACAACGCTTAGCTTTTAAAAGGCTGAAGGTGTTTTCTAGATTGCAGGCTTTCAGAATCCCAAAGATAAGATTTTCGATGTCGACTCATGTATTTACGAGTGTGACTCTATTCCAACACATTTATGGCTCTCTCAACTGAATGATGAGTTTCGCTGAGGATCCAGTAGTATTCAGTGTAAGGAACAGTGTCCATTTCCTGATAACTTCACTCTTAGCTACGTCCGAAGTCCCATTTTCGGGAACCAATGCGTCGGTGTTCGGTATAGCGGCGTGCGTGTGGTATGACAGACTTCCGCGGCACACCCGAGTGGGACGTGAGTTTCCAATCGTAAAAGTTGCTTAGATCATCGCTCTGCTTGAATTTGTAGCATGACGACCTAACCTTAGCATGATGAAGTCTCAGTTCTCGATTCTCAGATGTGAAGGAAAATCGTTTTCGGAATATCGTCGACTTATTTTCACAATTGTCGCTCACTCTTTGGTCCAACGAAGTGTGTCTGCAGCTGTTTCATTCAATGGTCTGCGATTATGAGGCGCTGGTTCAGTTCTACAACGGTCTTAAAAAGAACGTTCCGCGGGAGAAAATATAGCGAGTGCTCAGACGCAGACGTTAATTTTTAGTTCAAATGGGGAAATGCAATGTTTTATTTTTCTATTTATATGTAAGTTCCCTATTTTAAAATAGAAATTTGACAAGTATAAGCATCTTTACACAATGAAAGTTACAAGGATCTTTCAGTTCGGTTTGTCTATGATTATTTTTTATTGTTGTGGAGACGATAGCTTCAAACACGAAATTAGTACGTACCTTTTTGATTACTAGCACATGTTATGATCATAATTTTCCTGATCCCGAAAAGCTTTCGGATGACCTACCGGAAAACCTGTTAGTTCGTTTTTGCATGCGCGTATGATATTTTAATTAAAACTCTTAACCGTTTCAGACCGAAGATTGCACTGACACTCGCGCCGAGAGTCTTCAATCCATGTCTGGGCCTGACGACAAGCAGGTTCCTTGCAACGCCTCTGCTGCGGCGGTCGACGCTCAAGAAACTCACGACATGTCTGGGAAGGTTGGCCCTAAAGAAACCAAGCCTGCAAATGACGGGGTACCCGAGAATGAGAAGAAGCCCAGGAATGGAGATGGTGAGGCGAAAGACAAGCAGTCTGAGGACGGCCCTGGCACGTCCAGGCAACCGGGACAGCCTGGTTATCATCAGCCGCATTTCCATCCGCAGTGGCAGCATCCATACGCGCACCCTCCGACTTCTTCTCGCCCTCCTCCCCCGTATTTCGGTTCCGTTTTTACTGCTGGACAAACTGCTCCGGTTTTTTTCCCACCGACGATGCATTACCACAGTGCTCCGGATTTTGGGGAAAACTTCCACGGTGGAAATGCTGGCTGCCCCAATAGAAGCTCTGTGCCCATCCCTATGCCGTACCCACCGGCTTTCCCCATGCCCCCTCCTCCTCCACCGCCGCCACCGTTCTCGTTCATGCCACCGCCGCCACCACCGCCTCCACCTCCACCACCGCAGGCCGCTTCCGGTGCAGGTGAGGACGGATTGCCTCCACCCTTGATCCCTAACTCGACAGAAAGTTCCCGCCATGCTGCGCTGCTTAGCACTATCGGCGCTGCTGCCCAAATGGCTTCAGCCTCCAAACTCGTTGCTGATCAGCTCAAAGACGCGTTTGGTTTCGCGCAGTCGTCTGATGGTGGAGCTCAGAACTCTTCGGAGCAACAGCAGCCAGCGACTGACGCCTCACCTGCTGACGGAGAATCCAACTCGACAACCGGTGAGTCTACTCAGGCGGCTCGAGATCAGGAGCATCAACAGCAACAGCTGCACCAACAGCTCCATCAACAGCTGCATCAACAGCTGCATCAACAGCAGCATCAACTGCAACAGCAGCATCAACAGCAACAGCAGCATCAACTGCAACAGCAGCATCAACAGCAACAGCAGCAGCATCAACAACTTCAGAATGAACATCAGCAGCAGCATCAACAAGGTCAGCAACAACATGAACAACAGCATCAGCAGCAGCATTCAGGTGCTGGTAGTCATTCGCGGTGCTTTCAAAAGAGGCCCCATTTTGGTAGCTACTTTTCATTCAACAATGGAGCTGGCTTGAGCGGCCATTATGCTGGGCACCAGGGCTTCCAGCGAGGTCTCCACCAGCATTTCCAGCACGGTTACATGCGTCGCTCCGACAGTAGCTCAGGGGCTGCTCCCGCGGCCGCCAGTCGTAATCCGTTCTCTGGACGCTGTTACGAGCGATTCCGCGCCACTCATTGCCGCGACAACCCTCGCCCGGGAATGCGACACCGCACGTATTTTGACCGTATGAGTACCAATGCTGGAGGTGAGTCTTTCATTGCAATTGCGCGTTCCTTATTAACTGCGTTGCGTCCATTGCAGGGATTTCCTGCGCGTTTATTGAAGGGTCACCTCATGAGACTCCATGTAACCTCTGATATCGAAAACTCGGAAGTTTCTTCAGACATTTTTATGTTACATGTTTATGTTTCATTAATGGGCAATAGAGCGAGCTAGAGCAGAAAGCATTGAAGTATAAAAGAAGAGCTACTTGATAAAAGGTGTAAAAAGTAATGTTGGACGGCGATTGCGGGGGAGGTAGCCCAGGTATTTAGAGAGGTTTCTGGACGGAGTTACTAAAAGTCATGCGACACTTTACCTTCATTGAGGTAGATTAAGAGAAGACATAGGGAACTATTCAGGCAGCTGCAGGATACGATATAATCCATCAGTTGGGACGGATTGCTTAGTGCCATTTTGGTCTCGGTGGTTTTGAATTTATTCCAGTGGTGCAAAATTCAACTTTTTTCATTGCTGTGCGTTCAATGTTGATGCATGGATTTAGCACGCTGAATTCGCGTTTCTAATTCTTTAGATTCTGATTATCAGACGACTTGAACTTATGATTTAAAATATTCTATAACAAATTTATGAGGTCACCTGCTAACGAATAAATTTTGTAGATGGCTAAGAATATGACATGTAATGGACTAACTGAGGGTGCTTGGATCAGTGTCGTACGTCATTAGGGTGTCAGAGGAAATAATGAAATGAAAATAGATTAATTTGGTGTGAATCTGTGATGGCGAGTGTGTATGATGTACCGGATGGGATCAGTTTGCGTAGCATCATAACCTAGCAAGTCTTCTAAAATGACTCCTGTCTCGCGCTGAGGGTTACCAAACTTCGTTAGTAATTAAAGTATCTTGTAAGGAAATTTGATTTGGGTGTGGAATTCCATCGTGATATGTATGACATTTACTCATTTTTCCGTGCTTGTAGGGAGCACACGCATGTTTGAGGAGGCTGTGGATGACGACTTATTCGGCGAGTCGAATAATGCCGCCGCTACCGAGACTCCTGCTAGCGACGATGAGAACAGAGACGGCCCTGTACTCGCTGATCGTGATGGTGAGGCTCCTGCTGACGGGGCCGACTCCACACCTGCGTCCGCGCCTCCTGCCGAAGAAGCTGATGACGGGTGAGTGAGTGGAGGCTGGTAAGGTTCACTTCGTGATGCCCAAGGTAGAGAGAATTGACGGTTATGTCGCCTACTGTCATCGCTTAGGGCGAGGTTTATGTGGGTATCTTGTCTTTTCATTAAGGATATTCGTTTATTACCAGCTAATTTATCGAAAATTTGAGGCTTTTTTTGGTAGCCTCTTCTTACACATATTTAAAATTCGTTACAAGGTTAAAATTTCCTGTATTAAATGCCTTAACTTTAATATTCTGTTTCCCGAAGATTGCCGAGTGCAAATGAAGTGTTTTCCCTAATCAAGTGAAATTATTTTATTTTATCGACAATAATCGAGCTATAGAATGGACTCCACTGGCTCAAGAGTTCAAGGCTACGTAGCAGCGTAATGCCGTGCGTTACGGGAGGAATGTTTAGTTAGGGACGCATTTTGGTCACACTAGTTAATCTCATTTTTTGTGGAGAGGTTACGTAATTCAATGTTCGTTTGTGTGAGGCATTTTACTTTTTCTCTGCTAAAGTACAGCACCCATGTAAAAATTTTTGTGGCTTAGGTTGTGCACTTCATTTTAATTTGAACTCCATTAAAAGTTTAAGTTTGTGTCTGAACACATCCACTACCGATCACCAAGTGAAGACTAGATCGACGTATTGTAGCGTCATACGTTCTCTGGGCGATACCATGATACACCACTTGAGACGACGCCTGCTACCATATGGTGGACATACAATGACTGTAGACCCCCAGAGAGAACACGCCTGCTACCCATGCAGGGGTGATACAAAGGCGGCATGTTCAAGTGATGGTCCTTGTGCTGGCGTGTGAAGGTCACGCGGTGAAAATAAAACATTTGTCTATTGTTGTTGTTGTAGTAGTAAACTCGTCACATGGAATGTCAATATTCGGTTTTAGTAATTCAACTTCGAAACATCTCGGATAACCACTGTGAAGTAATTCGCCATGAAATGAATTATTGTAGGCATTATAGTTTCGCAATTGCAGAGTTGAACTGAGTGATTTCGTCTGTTTGGTGCTATGAGGATTGGTGTCGTTTGGGGGTCACTGTTGAGTTTCCTCAGCTCCACCTATGTAGGCCTTCGGGTCTTCTATCTTTCGTGTCGCATTTGCATCTTTTATAATTTTATAATTCTCTTCTTTCTCTTGATTCACAACGTGCCGTTTTAATGCGCTGGGAATCCTGTCTCGGAATACACCTCGTACATAAATTTCCTGCCCTCTAGGGTCCATACTAAATGGTCCCGTCTCTTGGCCCTCTTTTTTGATCATATTTCATGTGGATAGAGAGCTTTGAACTAACTAATAATTTAGCTAATCTAATCTGTATCGAATGAACTCCCAAAGTTGACAACATATCTTAACCTAGCTCGAGTTGAGTTGGTTTGTTGGAGTGTATCTTCGTCAGCGGACTATTTTCTAGATTGCGTGGTATTACTTTTGAGTGCTACCACTGTTGACTGTTTTAAGAATCTTCCATAGCCTTCAACCCCCCCACAGCATCTGCTACTAAGAATTATTACATTAGGCTCAGGCACCAGTATTTGTTGTTTACATCGAGTAGCTCAGTCCTTACTCTTGTCTCGCTTCTCACTCTCGCAGAAGAGGTGTGTGTGTTAATTGAAGTGTGTATTGTCTCTGTTGTGAGGTGTGTAATGTGTTTGTTGGCTATGCGAGTGCGTTCCATGTATCAAAAAAGCAGGCCACTTTCCAATCGTTGATATTTTAAGATGCTTTTTTCTATCGCAATTGGAACTCTGCAGGAGCCTGTAAATGTATGTGCTTTACCCTGAGATGGTGACCATTAAAGTTACGTGAGATACTCTTGGTCTGAAAACCATAGAAAAAAATAGAAAGCAAACAGAGGGCTATGGAAACCAGATGTTGCCGTTCCACGGCTTAAATATGTTATTAAATCAGTCAATATGATCAGCTATCAAGTTGTTCCTTTATAATTTAATTAATGACAATTTGCTTCAATATCCAGGAAGCTGCACTGTCCCTTCTGTCCTTACGCCCTGGACAGCCGCAACGCCGCCCTCTTTGATGAGCACATCGACTCGCATCTCGAGCTCATCTGCCCCATTTGCAGCCTTGCTTTCCAGAGGAGCAAGCAGGCCGAGTGAGTTCTTGCCTCTGACACTGGAGGATTTATGTGTTTTGGAAAACGTGGGCCCAACCTCTGATATTAGCTTCGTTTTGGCTATTTTGATACAATTATTTATTTCTATGTCTTGGGAAATTGAAAGGACATTTAGAATATAGCGTGTACGTTGGATCAACCGTAATTCTGTAATACAGCCATTCTTGAGAGTAGGATTTGTAAATTGTTTTATCGTGATTTTGTTAAATAATTCATCATTGTCACTGGACATAAGAGCTATGTTTTTAAATCACTGATTTTAATAATGAAGTAATTTTTCTGCAAGTAATTTGATGGTTCATTAATAATAATGTACTCCAATAGTGTCAGGCACTTCAAAGAGAACATCACAGCTTGACACGGTCTGCAGTGTATTGTAGATACCTCTGTAAAATGGTGCACAACACTCGCTAGCTATAAATCCATTCGATGTCTAATGAAGGATACAGCTCTGAGCATGAGTTGAAACACAATATCCGTTTTTTAAACTTGGTGTTAGTGCCAATCGCCTAACACTTATTTCCATTACTGGCTAAGTAAAATCTACGTATCGACGGTATCTTACAGCTATTATTTGGTTTTGTTATCACCATTGTTGTTAAAATTATGGGTATCTAAAGTTTTCAAGAATATCATAGAGCAATGCAATTGTATGTAGATGTCCATTTCAATATAATACCAAATTGATCCCTGAGTTAGAACTTCAATCTATCATTACTTCCGCAGGGGACATTTGAGATTGTACGAGTTATCAACTGAAAAAATTGGAAATAAACATTTAACAGTTTGCTCTCAGAAACATAGCATTCGAGTATCTCTTTCATTGCAGACGTTTGATCTGTTGTGATGAGCCTTAGTGCTGGAAGTAGACGTTCAACACTAGTTTTTATGGTTAAGTGCTGCTCCTAAAAAAGCTGACTCGTCACTCTCACAGGGTATTGATTGCTGCACGGGTGCGTGAATATCAAATTCTAATATTCTACTTATTTGTTCTTTTATTATCTATCATGAAATTCAAGCAAGAAATTTGTTACGCCTCAAATCACTAAGGTATTATTAGTATCTAATAGGGTTTCAGGAGTCCACCCCTTTGTTTCATCAGAATCTTGCCTTCTACGACACGGCCACCGAATGCGTGACGCTGGAACTCGCTGTCAATAATTATGAACGCCAGAAATAACATTGTTTAATCTCAAATTTTTACTGTTACGCTTCAAATAAGATGATTATGCATACAAGTTCATAAAGTGTGATCTTCTACGCAATATTTGGTCTATCTAAACAACAAGTGGGTTCTCGTAGGGTTAACCAACAGACTAGCTTGACGTGGAGGAGATGGAGTTATACATTTAATTTTCTGAGATTAGAAGGTTTCTCAATTTGTAGAGCATCAAATTTGTGTTAAAAAAGGTGAATACTTCACTTATTTATTTGTGTCGCTTCATCAAGATACATGCGTGCATATAAACTGATCAAAACTTTTTTAATTTTTGACAACATATAGTGGTACAAAACTCACCTCGGAAATTTCTACTCTGTCTAGCGCAATTCTCGACAGCAGCACTGACTCGTTCGCAACGTAGTTTTCTAGGACTTATACTAAAGCATTGTGTCGTTCGTATAGTTCTTCACATTCAAAATGAACTTTGAAAATTAATTGTGTTGATAAATTACGAAAGCTCATCAGGATGCTAGGCTACCCCTGTGTACAGGTTGTGTGCCACCATAGCAGCGTTCTACGCGCAATTCTATTTACTTCCTGTGTTCAACTGATGCTTTTTTAACTGGCTGACAGTATTAGGCTTGGCATTAATGACTTCATAACTCGCTATTTGAAAAATTATTAATGAGTCCCACTCTGTTTTCTTGAACCACGGTCACAATAATACTCAATTTTTGGTTCTAATAGTATTTCTGTATCTATTCCAAGTGTTTTTGTGTACTATAAAATCTTCTTTTCTCTCATCTTCCCATTTCAAGCACGAGGAATAATATTTCTGTTCATGACTATTTCCCGTTTAGTTGTATATTCATTCATTTCTCGAGTATTGACTATTCTTGAATAATAAGGAACTCGAGAGTTGATCAATTATTATTTTTTGCTATTGCATACTCGAATTTCTGTTACTAATTGCGGTTGTTTCTCAGCATTAGTAGTTGCAAGTTACATCGTCCTTATAAATGTGTATCATATGAACGACTGACCTAAACAAAGTGGTATATTTCAGTTTCTATTTTACAGTGTACTGTTTCACGGAATGTTCTGTAATCCACATGATAAACGTCGTCACCGTTGCCGACAGACGTAATTTTTAATCTTTAACTTGCCAAGGATCTCCGTGTCAAATTGGGTGATCGAGACAAGTTCATCAGATTTTTATCGAGTGGAACGGTCTGGAACCGTAGGAAATATAAATTGATATATTTTTTTGCGAAACTTTTCAGTTCTTGACAGTGTGTTGTTCAAGTAAATAGTTTCCGAAGTTCATTTAAAATACCGAAACTCTTTCACTCTAACTCGTGTTTTGTTAATAGGTATGAGTCTCATGTGAACGGCCACTTCAGCGAAGAAGAAGCCGCCGCCCCAACTCCCGGAAACGGTGCAAGCTCGTCGGGGCCCTGGAGTTTCCCAGAATTCGATTAAATTCCGATTGGATTCATTTCGTAGTAGCTTATTCGCGTGAGAATTTCCATTCCACTACTGTCCAAAACTTTTCAAGATTCGCTGATGAGACATCTACAATTTTTGTAGATAATAACAGTGAGTAAAATGAACGTCTGTCCAGCAGCTTGTTGAGCACGAATTTCATTTTGTAGCATTCTTCCTGTTTGGAATGTTCATTGTACTACAATTAAAACTAAAATGAATTCTGTTGCGTAAGAATTTGATGAGAAAAAGTTCAGAATAGAATAATAGCGAATAGGGCATTTTAGAAATTGGGGCATATTCGTGAAAACAATTAGTATGTTATGAATTCCTGTTCATAAGAGTACCGGCGAGTAGAGATCTTTTTAAGTAATAAAGCTACGAGCAACTCCAACTTGAAGCGACGAATGACGAAGGAACATGTGAAAGTAGAGAGTCGGCTCACCAGAATCTTATTTTAGTGTTAAAATGATTCGTTATGTCTCAGGAAGAAAGTCGACAACTAGCGTATGATACCTATTGCTATTAGTGTTGAGAAAAAGTACTAACAGTTTGTAATGAAGACAGACGGGATCAAATTAGACGATTTTTCTGGGGAAAATGAGTCTGTTTGCATAGCATGACTGTGCCAGGAAAAGAACTTGCACTAGAGCATGTTCATCGCAAGCCGCATGGAGCTTGGCGTTGTCCTTCGGTGCTTCTTGTGTCGCCATCTTGCAACAGGAGTTAACCAGCTAAGCGCTCGCTCTCTCAAGGCAAAGTGGATAGCTCTAAATCCTCCCGTAATGGAGAGGAGAGTGTCGTCATGTGATATTCAATATTTCAAAAGGAATTGTCGTACACTTCTCTAGATTTCAGTTTTCTAATCTCTGTCACAAAGGAATTGGTAGGAACGTCTAGCCTTACGAGCTTCTTTCGCTGGGGTTCATACGGCTTTGTTATTTTTTCAAAACCTGCTGGGTAAATGTTTGCTGCTCCGCGAGAAATTTCTGACAAATATGGGATGGCTCCTTTCAGCTTGCTTTATCGTTTTCCATTTCAAAGTTACGCCGTGTTTTTGCCGCGTCTCATGGTATTACAACAAATGGAGACTTCACAATTATCCGACTCACGATTTCTGCCCATCAATGTAAAAAAAATTTCTGATTACTTTGGCCCCCGTCAAAACAGTTGTTTTTGCTGTTGAAGCTACAAATTAATTTTGTTTAGTTTCATGTTTTTGTTAGCGTCTATTTTCGGTTTAACCTTAACCTTCGTTTGTATGTATTATCCATAAACCTAGAGAACGCAACAAATTTTTTATACTTACAGTTTTGTTCATTTATACTGTTAACACAGCTCCGCTTCAAATATTATTTTGATGTTTAACTGCTCGTGGTTTCAAGCACGATTGAACTTTGTAGCTAAGCGGGCTTTTCAGTCTGGAGTTGTTGGGTGATATGGCGTACTTTCATTTATCCATGAAGTTATCATCCTGGTATACTTTTTTTTAAAAGTGAATGAAGGCTCTAACATCCTAAGGTCTATTACTATATCAAACTAATCTTATGCTGATAACTTTACTTATTTTTAAGGCATTAGAAACGAACAATTAAATGTTTTTTCTTAGTTCAATCTTGCTGAACTACATGGCTATCGTATACGCCCAAGAACGTTCGATTATAATCGACCGTTCTTTGTAATTATCTTTGATGGTGTAAAGGGTTTGTAAACACCTTCAGGTTTCTTATTTTTAAGGTCTGCTTACTGTGCATGTTCTCACAAGCACAGAATCGGAAATGTTGGCCTTAGTTGTGTTCTAGTAACTTAGCGATATGCCACAAGGCTTATTTTTCGCGGTGCAAGTTTTTTTTGTTAACTAGTGCTTTTTGACGCTTTGTTCTCAGCCTTGACGGACGTCTGACATTTATTGCGATATATATCAAAGTAATGCATTTATTTTATGTAATCGAGCCGAGGTAGGATGTAGTTTCGTTGGTGTTCAATATATACTTTCTGTCTGTTCGCGTAGTTCATTAGATAATGAGTGGTACGTATTCTGTATGAAAACTAAATTCTGCACCGTCCCAAACATAGCTCGTGGGGTCTCTCTGCAACTCTTTACCTTTACACCGTCAATGGCTGTCTCTGGCTTGTCGCTTGATGTGTGGAGCTTAACCTTCGACATGCTTACTTCCTTTTACACGTTAGTAATGGAATATGACGTTCTATTAATATCAGGCGTCACGCCGATATTGAAGAGCGTTCAAGCGATTTCAGGTTTCGGCGTTCGCTCCTCATAACTGTTCTTCACCTGGTGCATGCTTTCATATTAGATCTTCACCGTTGGTGATATTGACATCACCGTTGGCGTCTACATGGCAGTTTCTACTATATTAGCAGCGGTTTTATCGGTGTAGTCTGTTAATAATTCTCAATAGCCGATCGTTTAAGTATTGCTATAGCTCAAATTAATTTTTATATAAAAAACATTCGAGCTAAAAAGATTTCATTCTATCATCTATACCTGAGATAGATCCCGTGTGTGTCAAAACAAATATTAGCTATTGATGGGATTGCACTATGAATACACTTGTAATTCATTGAACATTTTATGTGTGCATGGTACTGCAAATTTCCAAGTCAAATATTGTATTGTCAAATATACACAAATATTAATATTGGAATAAATTAAGTTTTTGTGCACATCCCGTAAATTAAAATATAAATACACCTCTGTTGTATCCGTATCATATCTCTCTTTCCAAATGATACGTTAGCACGAATTATCTAGTTCATACCAGGAGTGTAAATAAAATTTGACGAGTAACAAAGCAGAGTTTATTAATGAGGCAGTCACGAACATATTCAAGAAGAGCTGTTCACAGCAGTTACCTTTACGATCTGTTCATCGAGTATCAAGATTTCTGATAATATTTACTCTTTAGTCATAACACCGGTGACCTATAGAAATGTTTTTCGTTCTTAAAAATATATCTTAAATACTTTCATCAATTTTATTCTCCGCCAGGCAACTTATTTCGTGCTTCATCGTCCCCTAACTCATTCTGATAAATATATTTATGTACACACGAGGGCGACTGTACACGCAACATAAGGTAAAGTGCCTCCATCTACGTACCCTGTGTTAGAAAGGGCTTTTAACTGAATTATTACCCATTTATGACTCATTATCGTACATAAATCAACAATGAATAATTTCGTTAGCACGATTTCTTAGCGTATTTCACACTCAATGAAAAAAAACGTGCTTCATTTCTATTAGGCTACGCAACATAAATGCGTGCAGATATACATCCCCTGAAACGCGCATCATACTAATGCTGGTCTCCATACCAAGAGCAAAAAGTTCGAACGTCTACAAACACAGGCCTTCTCAGGAACATAGCTACCCAGACGATTATTTACGGCCGTTGTCAGCCGAGGGTTGCGGCAAACGATCCTTGACCATCTCGGCTTCCAGGTCGAAGTAGCTGGTCTTGTTGTAGCAGTAGTACTCGGCACACTTGTAGTCGCCGCTCTTAGACGCGCCTGGCCCCACCGCTTCAGGCACAAGAAATTAAATATGAACTTCAGAAACACAAAGGTGTCGAGCCGATTACCGGGTTAGAAATTGATACGTGCATTCCACTCAGCTCCACGCTTAGCAAGTTTTCTAAGCTAAGGAGTGTCAAGGATAATTTAAATATTGTGTAAATACTATTTTCTGATAAAAACTATTTATATTAATGCAAGTACTTTGCTGCAAACAGCATGAATGTTCTCAGCACCCAATAGGACTCGCTACCCAACTCGTTCCATAACCCTTCTGGGAAATTACTGCATGAAAGTTTACCTAGAACGTTCCAAGACCTGACAACGCTTGAACACAAATAGCGCTAGATTAGAGAACCCACCCCTGCATTATTTTTATCAACGTGGTCATATACTCAACGGCAATACCACCCGTCCTGACATTACAATATTCTATTCTGAATAGCATTTTCCATCACGCGCTTGTTGGATAACCGTTTTGGGATGAATACATTTTCCTTGCAAATAAATAAACTGTTTGTATTCGATTATTTTCACCCCTGCTACTAAGAAACTAAAATTTTACTGATCTAGATACAAATAGATGGTTCATACTAAAACCTTCTAGGAATTACCATGCCATTTTTTCCGCAACTTTACTCGGTACTTCATTGAATTTACGAAAAAAATACTTTTATGTTTAATTTTATGTTCACGGACATGTTGTATAACGAAAATTCTGACACCTGTGCAAAAGATGATGACTGCGAGTGTCACTGATTCATTCTGAAAGCTTTTATTTCCTCTACAGAGGTAGAGTGGCTAGTGTTGGTGATGGTGGACACAGAACACAGGTGGTAATTTTACTGCATGATCTTTGAACTGTTCTACACTGCTGCTCCAAGTCTAATTGTTTGCCTGAGCGTGACTGGCGTCTGGCGGTACACGATTTAGATACCAACTCAAGAGTTGGCCACTCTGCTTGTTTCTGTCACCACATTTTATTCTACCGAATTAAAAAAACTCATCAAGTCAACGAAACAAAGACAAACCAATTTCTCAAATACGGCCTCCTACGCAACAATGGTACAACAGATTAGAAAGAAATGGTTTAATTAAGAAGTGGAAAATAGACTTTCAACTGGATAGTACTAGCACTTTGGACTACACTGCTTTTATCCCATTGTTGCGGGACTACATCTCTCGTAAGTAGCAAGGACATCCGATGGACAACGCACGAGTACATACAGCATCAACGCTGTAAGTAGGAGCTCTTTCATTGCCAATTCAATGATCCAATACCAACAAGACAACAATCTTTGACAGTTCTTGGAGGGCTCAGAAAATATCGAGTAATGTGCATATGATTGTTATTATTACTACTAAGCTAATCAGTTTAATGCTCCCTTACCACAGCCAAAGCAATTCTAAGGGAGCAAAATGAAGAATCTATTTATATACCATGAACGTTACAGAATGTGGAATCTATGCACAGATGTGTTCCCATATAGGATTCTCCGTACATAGAAACACCATGTTAAGAAGGAAGAAAAAATGAAAAATAATCAGTAAAAGAAACATGAAAATGGAAAAAACCGAAATGGGCACAAAAAATAGAAGTCCTGAAGTCTAGCTAAGGCTGAGGTAACCCTAACAGCGTCCCACTAGGGATGCTAGTCTCCACTGCATAGACTAAACTAACATAACCCCATTGCCTGTGGCCTGTCTTATACTCCTGCAAATATGATTATTACCAGTTTAAAAGATGCATCTCTCATTGCTTGTAAATTAGCGTATATTGCAGCAACCAACTGAATACACAGAAGGCAATGATGTCATCTTCTAGTTTGCAGAAAATGAAGCAATGAATATAACTAACAGAACATTCCCATTGACAGAGATCATTTTACAATATCTTTTGATCATTTTCAGCAGACTTTGACCATCATCAAGCAGGACTTACCAGAAAAATTCTGAAGCAGTATCATGATAAATTCCTGTGTACCATTCCCAGGATAATGTTTAGACACTAATGGAAAAAATAAGTCATTGGATGTACAAGTCAAGAAGTAGGTACATTATGATTATCTTTTACTTCCATTCATTTTGAAATATCTGACATAAGGCAATTTTTTTTTTTTTGAGAATCATTGATGACTCACCCTTGTCTCCAGGATTCGGTGTGGCAGCAGAATTGTAGGGAGGCGGGCTGACTGCAGCAGCTGCCAGTGGAGCATTGCCAGAAGTAGGGTTGGGGCCACTGGTCATGCATCTCAGGATGGGCTGTCTCATGATGCCCCCATTTTTCTGAAAGAAATAAAATTGCATTAGCTTCAGGATAATCATCAGCATCCTAGCAGCTCTTGTGCATCTCACATATAGCAAGGAAAAACAGATGAGAAATTATTCAGAACAAAACAAGCAACTGTCCACAAAAGAATTGAATTTTTTCATTATAAAATTTAGTAACATATCTAGATACCTAACACTAAATTGATTTTCCTATTTATTGCTCTGTCACTGGACTGAAGCAACTAAACCATCACTACAGCAGGCATGAGAGACATTCTGAACAGTTTTTTTTGTACCTCATCACAGACACTGTAAAAAAAATAACAATGATCTCAAAATAATGTCCAATATTTTTAGAAAGCTCTTTAAATTATAAATAATTTTTGAAAATTCTAATTACCTTTTAATTACTTATATATTTAGAGAGGTAACTGGTAATTTACTGATTACACTTGTATCTACATAGAAAGATATATGCTACACATCTATTATCTAGTCTTCATGAAGAATTGAAGCTAAATAACCTGGTAAAAGAAAGTGATAAGATTATGTCTAATCTTATTAACCACCTTAAAATTCAAAACAGAACAAAAAATTATTTGGTGGGTTATTGATTGAAAAATAAGCAGTGTTTACTAACTTTTCTATAAAAATATTTTGTTCTTGACTTCTCAAACATTTCCAAAATATACAAAGGAGTAGGTTTTACTGCACATAAAACATACAAAATAATTCAGAAAAATCTGAAAATTCTTAGTAAACTTCTTTTGCTGACACCCATTAAAACCTGTATAGCAAATCATCACTTGTTGCTTGGGAATTCCTTTGATCTATGCATAAAACATTCACAAGAGTGAAGTCATTGTAAAAAGTGCATCCCAATGTAGGATTGCTAAGGTAATTCTTTCTGAAACTAAACTTGAGCAGACTTGCCTATGTGCTGACAAACTATGCACAAATTACACAACTGTATGGAGTGTAAGAATACTAGGGGGAAATGTTACAAGTCACTGGAAAATAAAAGGGAAGGCTTGAACTAGGAGGAAACCAGAAGAAACTCTGAAACAAAAATGAAGGGTAAAAAGTTTGGATTAAAGAAGTAGAAAGTAGGGGTGGAAACAAAAAGAACACTTGAGTGGTTTATAAGCAAAAAATATCCAGAACCAGAAATTTTCTATGATGGATTCTATAAAAGTGAACAGTTACTAACAGCTACATTTAAGTATATGGACTTGAATGGCAGGACCTATACATGGAACAAATCTGGAAGCAAGATATGCCAGGTCTTCGACTCAAATAAAAATGAAAATATTGAATATGTAGGGCTGGAGTACTATAGATATGAAAATAAAAAAGATGAAACCATTTAGATTGCTAAAGAAAGAATGTGAAATATCAGTTATAAGCATATGGCTGAAAAGAGAAGAAAGGGGAATAAAATTCATTTTAGACCTGAAAGAAGGAATGCCAGCCAGTGCTATGTCTGGCCTCAAGTCCTAAGTAATTGTATGAAAAAAAGAAAGAAGATGATGGATAATATGCCCAAGGGGACATACAACATGCAAAATAAATGAAGAAATGATGAATTCCTAAGGAGTATCTGGCTAAAGCACAAGCCTGGAGTTAAATTATATCTACTATAAATTAAACTTATCTTAAAGTTGAAGAGTTACACATATACTTTATCACTGATTTCTTGAATTACATCTTGAAATGAACAGGTGTAGGTAGATATTCAGTGACTCAGGAAAACGAGTACTATCTATATTCTACATCATGGGTCTTTCATAAAAATATGAAAAATTAGGCTGGCAATGAGTGAGACAGTAAAATACCAAAGAAATAATGTACACTCATTTTATAACATAGATGCCTTGATTCAGGTGAAACACAATAATATAAATTATTGAAATGAAAAAACCTAGCAAAAACGGAAAATAAAATGTTATCTTTGCATCTTTCATGCTTCTTAAATCTGGGCAGGAAATTTGAAGATAAAGTTTTAACTGCACAATGATGGAAATAGTAAAATAATACATACGCTTAGTTTTAAACTTTTTGTGTTACAAATTAGTTGCAGCAACGGCCGGTCCCCCACAGGCCGGATCAGAAATAGGTGAAATATCTTTCACTCACGTTAGCAAAACATTAATACCTATTAAGATAAATATAAGAAATGAACAAATTACTCACCAAAACTTTATGGCACTGCATAGTTTGGGAAATATCTGCACTCGTTCGATCTAAGTTCACCCAAGACAGCAAGTCGGGTTAATGGCAATCACAATCCGATCCGCTTGAACGGATTGTGCGTCCCGCACAGCTGTGCGTCTCGAAGAAAAGCTGTGCGTCTCGCACAACTTTTCTTCACATGACCCACAGAAGTCTCTCGCAAAAAAACATACCAACGAATGAACTGTTACCTTTCAGTCTTATATATGGGCCCATTATTCTAACATATAACATCGAATACTGTGAATGCTACAAAAATGAATTTGTTGGCCCATTTCTATCAGGTGATGAACGGGAGATTTACTACGTTAAGCTGAATAAATATTAGTAAAATATAAATCTTTTCCAATCAAGTCAACACACTGCAAACAACATCGTTTCTTCGAACTCTTTATAGAAAACAGGCGATTCACGCCTGTGCCCATTAAGCCCTAAAGAAATATTCCCATTGGCATCGTAAAATTTACACACGAGTTTATCACTATTTAAGTCACATTTTTGTCACTATTTACACCGTTTTTAACGTGTTAGATGCTTACGACTTTCTTCGGTGCATAATTAAGTTTATCCTATTCTACATCACTCTTGCATAACTGGTATGCTTTTGGAAATGGGGCGGGTATTCGTATCCAGGATACAAATTCAGATGTGATAGTGGATTCATTGTGCAATTTAATTAAGAATAACGATTGTCTTTCGTTTGTTACTGAGATCTTACATGAGGAACAATAACATATTGCTTGAAGAGCAAAAGAGTTGAGCTAGAGTTACTCTATCAATGGAAAAAGCGTTAATTTGTACCTCGACATGAGCAAATCGTTGCAGGAACTGTAAAACGACGGACAGTTTCTGTCTCGGATGAATCACTTACGGGAGGAAATGCAAATGGATGAAAGAACTCATTAAATGGAATTCTTCAAACGGATGCAAAATGAGGGTCAGAGTTTTCCAGATGTCGTTCATGGTGACAGAGAATCTAAGCAAGAGTATTTATCTATGAGGAAATAAAACAACGAAATTGAAAAGGAAAATGGATATACGTATGAGAGTAAAAGAAAAGCATTTCAATCTTTTCTAGGGGAAGATTTTAACGTATCATCTCTGGATGGAAACGATGAAGACAATGAAAATGATGCTCTCGGTCGCTGGTAAGAAAACAAAGAAATTATACCTCCTTACGCGCAGGAATCCGCTAGGGAAAGTAATAATAATAGGCAACTGCTCCCTCAAATAACAATAAGTGGTGAATTTTATTTCTCAGAGGAGCACGGCTAAGACCCTCTGCAGAGAAAAAGTACTGCTCTTGGTTCTGCCTTGAAAGCTGACCTCCAGGAACAGCGTTTAACTGGTGATGATAAAGGAATTAACTTGACGGAGAACATGGCAGCATCGATGAACAACATGAACTTCATGTCGAAATATGCAAACCTCGAAAATGCGGGGCAATCAGAAAGGCAGGAACAATATGGAAGTAAAACTCAATTCCTGGACCTGGGAGTAAGGGATAGAATGTTGAACGATTTTCATGATACTGAGAGCAGTTCAAACAAACAAGCTTGTGAATCAAATGCCGTATCGCCTCTCAAATTTCAGAGAAGAAATTCATACCAGCAAGAAAACGAAGCAGATGGTAACATTTTTCGCTAGCTTGGGATGACCAAAAGTTTCGCTCCATATTCAGACTAGGTCAAATAATCGAATGACAGTTCACTTTTCAACATGAAGGGAGTGAGTAGCGAAGACGCGGTTATGAAAATAGGACAAAATAAAGACACCTCTTACCTGAGTGGCGTGCCAGAAAATGATGTACATCGATAAACGAAGCAAATAGACATGATACATAGTGGGGAGAATGTTTTACACGTCATGCAGATGGAAAATGAACGGAAAAATCGTCGTTCTAGTTTCTTGAAGACTCCAATTTTAGAAAAAATTTCAGAAAATATCAGCGGTTTGAGCTCAAATTAGGCATTTGAGGCCATGCAGAATGGAATGGAAAAAACTGTCTCCAACGACGAGGTTGTTGTAGAAGTCTCACAAAATATTCTCAGGGAGCAATAGCTGATGGTGCAGAGCCTCTACCCAGTTTAGCCAATTAAAAGCTCGGCAGCGAAATCTGAAAACATCGCTTACGAACCGCCTTCGAGTCCTAAAAACTAACCAGGAAGAAACTCTCCTCTATACACGAATAATAAAGATTACAATTCAAGATCGGTTCCTGCGGAGTAGCCAAGCAGAAATACGAATCTTTATACCAATAACCAAAGCTACAAAACTCAAATGAACCCCAGAGATGAATCGCTCAGAGATTCTTCAGCGAAAAGAGATACTAATACAGATTACAAGCCTCGATCTAATCGGGAGTAAAAAAATCTACTGCGAAATAAATATGCTGAAGCTTAAGATCGCTTGACAAATCAGTGGTAAAGTACTTTATAGGAGTTGAGACGGCTTTTTGACCTCATCAACGATGACAGGCAAAAAACTCAAGGTCCAATTTATGAACAGGATTCGAAACTGCAGCGCGATGTCGATGGCTTGGAAGAAGAGGTGAAAAAACTGAAAAAAAGGATTTAATAAAATGAGGAGATGATAGAAAATTTGTACCGAAAATAGCTAGAAATGAATGACGCATTCGTTGAAAAAGAAACAAATTATGAACGGTAGAGGTAAACTGCTTCAGCAAAGTTCGAGGAAGAAAATAAATCTACGCAGCCTGTCCGAAGGACTCAGTAATAAAGTACTGATTATTAATACTAACCAGCAGCATCTAGTAATAGATATACTAGGCCGAGTACGCGTGCAACGAACGAATAGACAGATGATGGTAGAAGCAAAACGGAAGGGTTAACTAAAACGTTGGGTCCCGATTCAACCTATACAAAAAAAGGAACTTCACGATTAGAACCTACTTAAAACAAATATGAATCTAAAGTGGCGTTCGTAGACACAAGGGGGAAAGAAACTCCGTCAAATTTGAAATACGACTAAATGGAAGGAAGCGAAAATGGGCGAGACCGGCCTGAGGGCTCGAGAAGTTACAAGAGAACATAGTCAAAACCGGCGAATGACAGAGCTGAAAGTGGTGGAACCGAACGCAGACGGTATACAGAAGCAAAGTCGACCAGAAAAGACTAGGGCGATCAATCGCAATACTACAGAAGATAGTCAACTAAGAGAGCTTCGTACCCAACCTACGAGCCTATCACCCACATCCAGTTCAACGCGAGCGAGTAAGGATATTCGAAACGCCGTAGTGAGTATTCTAAGAAGGCGAAATCCCTCGAAGAGATTTCCCGAAGAAAACCATCGAGAGGTCGGAGACGCTCGAGTTCTAGGTATCCTGAAATTGGGTTAAGGTCGCCGGGCGTTGTGAAAATTTACCTTAAAGATAATCCGTACGCAAGTAAGCGTTAGGAATCAAAAATATTTTCTGTGAAAGTGAAAGGAAAACGCAGGAAAAATAGTCGATGAGATATAAAAAAGCAAATAATATTCTGGAAAAATTAATATCAAAGAACCAGTTCCTGGGTAATTTTCTTCACCATTTTGTAGATGAAAGTTTTAATACAAGCTTTGTTAAAAATCGAAATGAATAATGTAGCACTAGCCTTGTATTGAGTTTCTGTCGAGTAAACTCTCGGTCTGAGCGAATTTACTCTTGAATTTGGCCAGCAGCTGTGTACGTCTTCTTGGTATGTAATATACCTCTAAAATATATTTGATTGGTTTTAGTACCCTCCATCTCTTTTATTCCATGTTACACGCATTCAGAGATCCGAATAATGGCGCAATAAAAAACGTTTTGTTAGGTTGGCATCCACCAGCATTTCCTCCTCAGCGTCCTTGAGGGCCACCAGCATTTCCTTACAAAAATCCCGAATGCCTTTATCATGGCTGCGAGTTTACGACCAGCCCGAGGCCCTATTATAAAAGGTAATTTCCACATAAGCTCACTAGCTGCTGTCGAAGATTCTGCAATCATTGGAGGCAGGCGTATCGGCGGCGCAGAGCGGTGCCAGGGCCCCATCAGTCGCTGGCCACGCTTATCGCCCCTCAGGAGTGCAGTGCTGGGGTCCGTGCCCCTTGCTCTGTTCCCTCCATTTCTCTTCTTGACTTCGACGAAGTGTACTGGAATTGCAGACATACTTCGTTATTAGAAGCAAAATTGTATTTACTCGCCTACTATGTTATCTTATGGACGACATCATTTTAAGTCCAAATTCATAATTATACAAAATGAATGACGAATACTGGTATTTTTCTCTAAATTATGAATGCCACTGATTTAGAATAAAAGTAGCTTGCAGACGAAAAGGCTTCCAAGTTTTATCGCTTTAGATTTTCAGGGATTGCAAGAGTGTTGAGCTAATGCATTTTTAAAACGACTGCATTTGAGTTCCGAATAGTTTTTCTCAGCTGTCTGAGTACGATATCGTGGAAGCGAAAGAAGCACATGAGAGGCAATATTTGCTCTGAAAAGCCACAGGAGAAGTTGGTACAAAGGGAAGGGCCCAGTTCAGGAACATGTATAAAGTTCTGCCAAGTTTGAAAGAGAGAAATATGACTGGTCTGAAGGGGGTGTCGTGCGCGACGACTACGACCAAGTTCGTAGTTTAAATAAACGGTTTGAGGGCTGAAAAATGAATCAAACTTTCCGAGATTCGAAGTTCTTATCATCTGAAATAAGATGGAAATATTCGTGGGTGGCGTGTTCGAGTTGAAACGTTTGAGTATTTGTCCCTGACTCAATGTCCTGATTCTATTGCCAATCAATTTATTTTTGAAAGTTCCAAAGCCCACTTCTTTACATCTTTCTTTACAGCTTTAGATTTTACTTTAGTTAGTAGATGTAATGTTCTTTACATCTATCGCCCTATAGTTAATGACAACCAGCACGGACCGTCAGATGAGCGGTCGCAAATTTTAAGTTTTATTTTGAACGCTGCTCCGTACACCCCCGCAAAATTGATCGCCTTGTTTCAAAAAGCAGTCACGGCTTTATAGTTATGCAAGGGATTTATTCTCCCGAAATGACCTAAGGCCCAAACTTCTATGACATACAAAGATTGTTTGCATCTAGAATTGAAAAATGACTTACGATGATGGACAATATATGTTTAGAGCCGTTCAGTTATAGTCCCGGAATAAAATTTCTCCAGTTCTTTTACAAAAGTTGTCCCCAAGAACTAAACCAACAAGGTATACTCGATGTAGAAGTTAAATCATCCGTTTTTAGAAGTTTCGTTAAAAATTTTCTTATCCATCTATAATTACCTTATCTACGAGTCTAGGTAAGCGATCATATGGCTTTTGTTCCTCACTGAAGAAATTTTCATTACAAAATAATCGGCATGCATCATCGGTGTGAAGTTAGCACAGGAGTCTACGCCAGCGATCTTTGTTTATAAACGATAGCAATATAATTTCTTGCATAAACTCGTGTGCCCAACTCATTCCGATGAAGCTGCCCGACATACCTCGACAACAAGCTCGAAATGTCCACAGAACAGACTCCCACTTTTATTGACGACTTTCCTTGCAAGATTAGCCAAAGCCTCTTAGATGCAGTCAACCGTTTCAGCTCTTGGCTTTCTGTTCGACTGCGCGCGAAAAATAGTCCATAACGTTGAAATCAGGGGAGAAAAGTTGTTACACTATCAAACTTCAGCTTATTTAACAGACTCTTGAACTTCATTAACTACATTGTCATATTTTGGCTACCTGTGACCGACCTCTTTGGTTTTATGCGGCTTGTAACGTATAATTATTGATGCTCCGACGGAAAAGTTCGACAGGGGATGAACTCTACATCTCTCTTACAATCAGACTTCGTAGACCGACCAAGCATGACCTTCGTCTATCAGTTGTTGTTTCTTTGTCGTAATTGAAAGCACCCAGCACAGGTCGCAGCTCCTAACAAAGATGCCGTTGACTTTTAAGTCACCTGGCAATCACGGAGGCATGGTGACCAGTGTCAACGGGCACGTGTCCTGCATGCCTTTTCCATGCATCAGGGATATTGAAATTCGTCTATCATGATGATACGCTTGTAAGCATTGCAGGCTCTTTTGATCGAATGGTGTAAGCAGTAACAGTTAGGGAGATTGTACAACTTTGTGTCAGGGGGAAGTTATAATGAAAATATGAACTACACGATCACGTTCTCGAGCTACCTGAAGACGAACATTCTATTAATATGATAATATTGTCGTTTTAGAAGTACATAGTGCTCCAATTACGGACAAAGTATCTCCTCCAAAAAAATGTAATTCCTGACCCTGCACGCACAGGCAGCGCACAGCAGCGGACCACGGGAGAGAGACGGTCCGAGGCGATGTGGGAGAGACCACACAACTGTCCCACAATACAGCGCGAGAGCGCGTTCATGCAATTATCTAAGCCTGAGCTGCTCTGGTCACGGGAAGGTTCCTGTGAGTTTGCATTGTAACCAAAGGATTCATGATGGGGCGATCATAAAATGACTTATCTATATCGTGTTTCCTATCTTCGATATCTACGGAGTGGAAATCACTTCTCTAACGTGAAAGTACGTAAATACACTGAAATCTTTTTCTTTCTTTGAAATTGAAATACAAAACCGCATGTTCATCTAATTTTAACTGCTCCAGTAAAGCATTCTTAAAAAAATCAATCATTTAAACTTTGCATTCTATGTTTAAATTCTAATTGGCTCTCAAGTTCAGTTACTATTGAATATTTACGGCATCAAAACATTCTACGGTGTGCATACAGAAGATCGAGATAGCTTGAAGCAATAGCTTTTTATGAATAAACGAAGCTTGATGTATTGTACTAGAGTTATTCTGCTACTCATGCGGGCCTTTTGGAGCAGGTTTGAATCCCTGAGAAAAAATCGCAAACTCAATTGAAGTATCCAAAGTTAAAGGCAAGTACAATGAATGACCTCGTAACGCAAAACACGGAAATTCAGTTGTTTCTGTAGCGCGATTACGGAGCGACGATGTTTTCTTTTACGAGTACGCCTCAGTCAAGCAAAATACTTCTGTCATCACTCGCAGTTTTCAGAAGCATACTTTTCGTGCTTCACAAAGACGTTAATGAGCTCACAAAACTATACAAATAATGCTGGGAAAGAAGGGCTGCATTCTCGACGTGTTTCCAGCTTCATTAGAGCTGAAAGAAGACTTACATTTTTCGAGAAGAGCGTATACGTTCACTTCAGTGATGTGAGTGGAGCTATTTCTTGCCCTGAAACTAAAACTCAAGATCACATCGCCAGAATTTCAAATGCCGACGCTAGATGACAAAAAGTAGGAGACGTTGGAACATCAAAGTTTTGGCGTCATTGGAACATCCGAATTTTGACGTCACTGAAATATGAAAATTTCTTGCGTCATTCAAGCTTCAAAACTGCGGCGTCATTGGAACATCAAAGTTTTGGCTTCATTGAAACGTCAACATTATGCAGTACCCTTGATACATCCTTGAAGCATCTTCATGTGCTTGTTTATTTTAATCTGCATTGCAGTATTTACTAGAATGTGCTAATTTACTATGCACGCGATATCTTCGTGTAAAATAAATATTTAACACTGAAAATCTAAAATGTTACGATATTAGTCGTTAGGTGCGAGGTCAATTTAACATTTTTGGCATAGCCTCAAATATTCTGAAAAACGAGTAGCAAATGTAAATTTGCAGCATGAAACTCTCTATTGCGCATAATTTCAGTATTTTGAGTACCAGTGCATGATCCATGGACTAAGAAAGGAACAAATCAGACTTGGAATTTTCTAATTTTGCTTAATAACTACGATTATTCATGAGTATAAGTGTATATTTGGCTTCAAAGAATCGAGTAAATATGCATAAGGGAATCAGAGCGTACTTCATTACGAATGAATGCCATGCCATTTTCTTTTATCGCATTCCTTGTGAAAGGCTGGCTCAGAATGGAAGGAGAAATTTGTGTCAGCGCGATTCCTGATATTTTTTTGTATACATATGCTTAAATAATAAAATAAAATGTGTGCACATACATATTATGTATATATATATATATATATATTTCATATATATATTTATATATATATATATATTTTATATATATATATATATATTTAGTGCAATAAAAGTTGAGCCACAATTATATTTAAAAAAATTAATTAACGATTAATTAGACAACAATGCAGTGCTCTACAATAGAAAAAAGTAATTGAATCAAGCACCTCAGAATATCCTCAAAACGCTATTTCACTTTTTTTTCGTTTTTTGACCACTTGTAATGGAATAGTTTCCACGAAGGAATGAATTCACACTAAATAACACCCTAGTCATAAATAAATCACTGATACATAAATGTAGCAATCAGTGTAGCCGCAAAGCTTTGTTGTGATACTGTAGAAGCAAAATAAAAATACAAATATGAATCCCTAGGTACTTAAATACTGGTAGTGATTTCCGTAGAGCTTATGCAAACAATGTGCTCTAATGTTGCGTAAAACCATTATACGTGAGGAGTCAGCTTCACGTCCACTAACGTGATGCACAAGATTGATTCTACAATTGACTCTCACTTGCTTTAAAGTTAATACTACAAAAAATGAGACAAAAACCTTAAAATTGAGCAACATATGTAACTTAGCTCACAATAATTTTCACAGAAGCTGCCGCTCGCTCCTAGATAGTAAGAACATGAACTCCTCTATGACAAAACCATTCCAGGAGACCGTGCCCAGGGGGGACTCTGTGATGTGCTAGGAATATCGCGAGCTTTGCTGACACAACACTAGGAACTGACTTCACTTACGAGCACTGCGCCATTTTCAATAATTAAAGCGGAAAAAATAGGCAAATGAAATAGTTAAGCGCAGTAATTTCCCTCATTCTTTAAAGGGCAAACATTTAAAAATGATAAACAGGGAAAGTGAGTTTAGGAGCAGGAAAACTCCCCTGTCAGAATGCCGGCGTTTTCAAAACAAGGAATAAAACAGGGTGATCTAAATCAATTTGATTTTCAAGGTACTCTTAGTATGCATTTTAAATCAATCAACCATTTCTTACTTGTTTAACCATATTTTCATGAAATTTTGATTGGTGATCTAGTACAGAAGACCGTAGGTACCAATTACGGCACCGTGAGACCTTTCCTTTTCGCGGGACTCCTTGAACGATGTTCCGCTGTAATTTCATAGCAATATTTGCATAAAAACGGTATGGAATTCTGCTTCAGGAGTAAAGTGAAAGAAATTAATCCTAATCCTAACAACCACGTACATACGTAGATCGTGCAGTGCACCTAGGGCGTGATGGTGGGTGTGGTGTTTGCGTATACAGGTAAGATTGTGAGGTCAGTGCAGATTCTGGCTAAAAATATCCTTACAATCGAACAAAGTAAAATTTAAAATGTTAAATGACTCTGGATAAACTCTGCTTGACTCGGCAGCAAATGGCTCGTAAATAACATGGCGGACTTTAAATCTGCATCAGAATTTCGTTCGAGATCATTACTCTGCGGTCAGCGAAGTCATTCATAGTCGATTACCTTGCCTTGGGTCATAAATTGAGAGCCGAGGTCGGGGCAAAAATTCCTCGATTTCTATTTGAAAATACCGGTACAAATAGTAAAAGTTCGGTAGAAAAATCTTATTACTCATAAAAAACGTACATTTCACTCTTATCTGGTCTACTCGGACATAGAGAATTTTAACTTGAAAACCACTAAAGTTTTACGGCTAGTTTTTGTGTATCCCAGTCTTGCAATGCGCTTAATCAAATGATATCTGTTCAGGGTTAATGTGGTTATTTCCCTAATTTTACGACACGATAACAACTGTAAAAGTAGAAGCTGGTTTAACTTGCGACGGATTAGGAACTTCAATGTGAACGCTCATTCGTCTCACACAGCGACCTTTAACAGTTGGGCTGTGCCCCCCCCCCCTGGGGGTAGTGCAGGCGTGGCAGGGGGTCATGCAGCCTGGCTAGAAGTGGTTTAGGGTAACGTTCATTAATATTCATCAATATATTTTTATGCTCTAGCATGTTTTGGACCAACTTTGTGATTGAGTTTGCTATCAAATTATTACGGGATCTGGGAATACATTATTTGGTGGGTATTTATTTTCGTTTCATAAACAGGAAATAGAATGTAAATCGAGCCGCTGATATAGTAGGGGTCGGTCCCGCGAGCTTCTCGCTTTAGGGTGATAGATGGAGACCCAGCGCAAGACTCGGGGGGGGGAGGACTATGCTCTAACAATACACGAACAGGTATACCGACGTCAGGTTCAGTCGTAGCAGAATATGGGTGCCAGGCTTCTTCCTCGTTACACTAGGGAGTATATTTTCATACTTTTAGGTCATTGTACCACACTGCGGTATGTCATCGTTGTCATACGGTAATGGGAGTGCTTAAGTGATAAAATAACGTTAAAAAATTGGGTTTAAGTATTATTTTCTTTGGTTCAAATGAAGAAACGGTAAGCATTAATTAAAATGAAGGCGAGAGCGAGGTGTCATAGTAACCTAACAACGATCATACAATAGAGACGGTGATAAGCAATAATCTGAAAAGAAATCAGTGCATTGTCATTGAAACTCAATTCTAGCAAGAGTATAGTCTCGAAAGTTTAAATACATTTTTGCAAAATTTCTTAGGCAATAGTTTTTCAGATTCTTTGTTTTCTCGCAAGTAGTATTAGAAGTAGTAGTAGTAGTAGTAGGAGTAGAATAGGGTTACTCGCAATTTTCTCACAAGATCATTTCAATTTTGAAAAGTTGCTTCATTTCTAATGCTGCAAAAAAAGGTATTAAGTTAGGCACATTGTTGAAGCTTGGATTTTCGGAAGAACGTGCCTTGCAATCGTGACAATGTTGTTATGCTCTTTCCTATCACACTGCGTCTGTTGAAAGATTCACGGACTATTGGGGTTCATCCCAACTGTCCGAGACGGTAGACGCGTATCCAATTTGATGTTCTAAGGTAAAAAAAAGCAGTTGACCCTGAATCCTCTGCATTTCTTCCTAGAAATTAGATGGAATCGCCATTGGCAGCTGGAATTTTGGGCCTTTTCCGGCTAGCGTGCCCGGCCGCAGCCGTAGAACGCCTTGTTTGCTGCGGGACATTCAAGGCTAGAGCGCGCCAGGGTAAAGGGTCCCCTCTCTTCCTGTCGGCGGGAGATTTCTGTGGAATTCTACGCGGCCCAAGCCAAGTTTCTGGTACAGGCAGACAGGTTTCGTTCTTGGAAACTCGTAGTTTCTGAAATTTTTTCCAATCGGTGTACTGGGAGCCAGTAGAGTGCCAAAGCTGGGTTGTCTACCGAGAGTAATGTGGACTTGGGGTGAATCGAACAGAAAATGGATAAAAAAACGTAAATGAGAAAAATCCTTCATCTAGCTAACAAAATTATTGTGATAGCGTAAAGCTAAACATAAGATCCGAAGATTTTACAGCTATTTTCTCACTTGAGTTCTTTACAAGACTCGCCCTTTAGGTGGAGTAGAGATGCTTGGCTCAAGAGTTCTCTAAGCCCTTACAGACCGAGGTCTGCCCCTCAATGCCAAAGACAACATGGAGACAGATACAATATTTTAAAACTACATATAAGCATTTATAGTTTCACCGCAGAACTAGATCCATACAGTCTTGATATTTTTCCAACCAGTCATAATGACGTAACGGAATGAATGAAGGACTATCAGTCACCTCCGACTTCACTGGACATATATATAGCTGCCGCCTCGGGACATATTAATAACGCTTCCCCCTCCAGGTGTGGACGTGATTTGAACGTTTCGCGCTCAATATCAAACGCTCATCGCTCAGCGTGTGAACGGCAGTCCGGCTGCAAGAGGTGAAGAGTTCCAGGGCAGGCACCGCTGCGTCAGTGCTTTCCAGACCTGCTCGCTTCCAGTAGCGGACTGACGTGGTGTGAGTAAGGGTGGAGTCGCGCGCCGCTCCAGAGCGCTCTCTATGACCTGTCATATGGAATATATGTCTATGTTACAAAACTTTTCGGTGTTGCGCCGGCAATAAATTATTTTCAATTCATTGTGCAAACTAAAGGAAAAAAACTTTTGTGGCACAGTTTCATCGTTTATGCAGTAGTTATATTTGTTCTTCGAAATTTTGATCATTAAACAACTTTTTAGAGTGGCAGTTACAAATTCAAAAGAGAAATGAGCACGTGAGTGTTGGAGACCATTTGGACCGCTCAGTCTAGAGTGGAAACGAATTACAATTGAAAAAATTTCATCAGAACTTCAAAAAAAAGCGGCAAGCGAAATTAGAAAATTACGTGAAATGAGTTTGATACTACCAATGTTTTATTAAATGTACTTCAGCTAAACACAGCAATGAAATATGTGAACAAACATCTGTTGAAAAATTAGGCCCCATTTCCTACCAAGATTTCAGGCGTGTATAAACATTCAGGAGCCCAACGAGCTCAACGACACCTGGAATTCCCAGTCTCTTAGATGTGCTGAGCTCTTACATGTACTGTCTCTTAGATGTGCTGAGCTCTTACATGTACTGTCTCCTACTTGTGCTGAGCTCTTACATGTACTGTCTCTTAGATGTGCCGAGCTCTTACATGTATTGTCTCTTAGATGTACTGAGCTCTTACATGTACTCTCTCTTAGATGTACTTAGCTCTTACATGTACTCTCTCTTAGATGTACTTAGCTCTTACATGTACTGTCTCTTAGATGTACCGAGCTCTTACATGTACCGTCTCTTAGATGTACTATCTCTTACATTTACTGTCTCATAGATGCGCTGAGATGCTGAGTTATCGAGGCACGACAGATGCGTTACGTTCCATCTGCGCTGAATATTTCAGTGAGTGTGGCGCTTGGTGAGCCCACTCTCAGCCTGTAATTTCAGTGAGTGTGGCGCTTGGTGAGCCCACTCTCAGCCCGTAATTTCAGTGAGTGTGGCGCTTGGTAAGCCCACTCTCAGCCCGTCATAATTGCACTTTCATTACTTTTTCGGTATTAATGGAAGGTTTTTGAATTAGTGTAGTATCATTTATTAATGTAGTTTTAATTAAGTAGAGTATTTTTTGGCCATGCTGTTGTTTTCATGTGCTAAAGTACAGTGCCTCACAGTTGCTCGTCACTCAGCCGCGTTAAAGGAACATGAAGCTGTACACATTTGTTCATAAAATACTGACTCTCACAATGTTAAAATGATCTGATTTTCTCTTGACAGTAGATCAATACTTCAGAAGGAACATACTTTTATAAAATCCGTTGTTAATTTACTCCCATCAGAACTTCGAACTTTTTTTAAAAGTCTACAGTAGATCCATATTAGAAAGAAACACAAAGGGTTTATCAAATCAGCAACAAATTGAGTTATATTCCCTCAGAGGTCGGACTCGAAAGTGCTGGCGTTATTTTGACAACCAGGCGCCTGAGATTCATTCATCGATTTCTGCTTATGTCAGCCATGAGGTCAGCCATCTGACAGTCGAAACATGAAAATTTAGCGTCTAATTCGATTGTTTAAGAGCGAGCTATAATTTCTATCCGTAGTTGAAACGTAATTTTCTCTACATGGCAGAGCTTGGAGGCTTATGTATCGTAACTTCGCGAAGCATCTACCCCAATTATTTCTTTGGCCTGTTTATTTATTTCGTGCTCCCATCTTGAGGAATTAATTAGGAGAAAATTCCCAAGCTCAGATTATGCGGGTCCGTATTCTTAATCAGCGAGATTATTTCCGCTTAGTAATACAAAAAAATATAATTTTACATAAGGGTTACCGGAAATAAGAGGGTTTCTCTGAGAAATCAATATCATTTGGCGGGACACGTGTGCAAGTTTTTCCAATAATGACGATGCCAACGAGTATTTCATTCTGCACTGTGCAAAATACGACCATTAAATACGCATTACACAAACTCCGTCGGCTAACAATGAGTTTCGACGGTCTGCTCCCCAACTCGTTCAGATACGAAACCACTATCGTGAATGACTGACTAAGCTTCGACCTGTTGAATTAAAACTTATGTCCGTGGAGTAGGTGCGTGTTATCCTATTTAATTCTATACTTTTATAATCGTACGCAGACTAAAGCTCCTCACACTTGAATATTTCCTCAACAAGTCCCTCCCCCCTTTACCTTTTTCCCCCTTCAATCGCCTCACGGACCCTCATTTACAGAGGGATCAGGTGACAGTAATCGACTAAAATTCCAGCCGTGATTCGATTTTACACCCTCTGTAGCGCTGCTCTTAGGAGAAAATGAAATCGTATTGCAGTCCAGTCAAGATTGTGGCGTGTTGGGTAGTCCTGTGTCAAATAAAGCCTACGCAGGCGAGTGCAGGCGCTTCCATGCAGGCAGAGAACCTAACGCTCGTGTGAACAAACGCGGCTGGAGAGCGGCGCGGCCCTCTAGAGTCGTCTAGTGGGCGCCCAGAGAGGGCTTTCCGCCGGGTCCGCCATTTGGCAGACGAAAAAACATCAATTCAGGAGGGATATAATAGAAGGACTAACGTGAATGTCTCAGCGAATATAACCTGGAAAGTAAATTTACTGAGCATATGTGTAGACGCTTACTATGGCTCTTTCTGATGCGGTAGTTTTAATTCGATTGTACTTTCTAGGCTGGATAACCCATTGCTTAGTGCAATGTAAAATCATACTCCTGAACTCATGACTCATTTGTTTTCGCAATGAATTTCCCGATACATAAAACCGTTTTGTATTATACATACAAAACGTATCCGTATTAACTTTTTTTGTGGTTCATTGAAAGACGAACATAGAATGCTGATTTAAAAAAACCCTGATTAATACAGGTGAATCAATCAAAGAGGTGATTCACAGCCCACGCTGTTTTGTGCTAAGCAGGAGAAATAAGCCCTGAGGTAAAGGGTGAACTGGTAGAATTCAAGGATAAATGTTTCATGATCTATGACATATTATCACAGAAGGAGTAAAATTCAGTGTAGATGCGCGAGAAATTGACTAATTGCAAAAATTATCCGTCCTAATAAGTTATGTGCCGATTCAACATCTTAGTCAGCACAAATATCACTGCACGCTTGTGCAATGTTAATAATAACTCCACCTAGAGAGGTTGACGCCCTTATCCTCATGATGCCAACCCATAACCCTGTGGCGTGACGACCTCGGCGCGACCCCCCCCTCCAGCCAGCCGTGTTGCCGGAACTGGGCTGAACACTAACGAGTGGCGGGCATAGGATCCAAAATTACCCACTGAATCTCTCTGTCGCCTAAGCTTAAAAAAATCATCTCGTCAATGAATTTATTCAAAGACTTCAGGTACACGCTAGTGTAACTTTTGACTGACATCGTATAGCACGTTAAAGAACGCACAAACGGATTTAAATAATAATAGTGAACATTCTCAAAATAAAAATTATTTTTTACGGTGTGTTCGGGTTAAGCATGGCAGTTTTTTCAGGAAGAAAAAAACGTGCGTGGCCACGTCATGAATAATAAAATTAATTGAAATGAATTTACTACCGAAATATTTCAATGATATCAGCAAATTAAACTCGAAGAAACTACCATTAACTTCTATCACAGCCTCGGTCCGGCTCCACTGATTTTACATTTTCCCTTGGAGAGGTCTCAAAACTGCCTAAATTCTGGTGATCAGCAGGGCTTTTTCACCACTGGCACAGATATTCGTATTCTACTTAACTATAGCCCCCCCTCACCACAGAGTAATTCATTGTGTTGGAATCAGGAAAGTTAGGAGGCCAACATTGGGACTGGTGAAGTCTTAAAAATTAACCAACAACCATTCCCGACTTTTTTCAGAGGTGTGGCATGGAGCTGAAACCTACTCCCACACGTTTGGTCTAGCATTGCCAGCCATTGTTTTCCACGCCTTAATTAACTACAGAGTCTTGCAACTCCACATAGCCACCTGAATCGAGCTTGAGACCTTCTTTGAAAAAAATACGGAAGTGACAGCCTTACTCAAGAATGATCTGAAAATTGCATTTTGAAGAAATTTGGTCTGCGTATCATGAGATGTATCCTTTGAACTGTTCGCAAGTCTTCTGGTATTCTTAGTGTTGTGTTTTCGAACTTAAAGCATTTTTTCACATCAAAAAAGAACTAGATTGTCTTTCGTTCATCAGGATGTTTCACTTTGTTAAAAGTTTCTTTGCCTACGACAGACGATTTTCACAGACCTTTTCTGTAAGCAGTTGACCTCTACGACGCTGATGTGAGTAGCAGCCATGGTGCCACTGTCATGGCAGAGGCTGGACATTCAATCCACGTGCCAAAACCCGAATTTCGATATCAGGGTCTACCAGTACTATTTTCTGCAAATTTACGATGAATTTTGTTGTATAAACGCAATCAGAACCGCATTTATGATCTTTCGTACGAGCCACAGCCTCGTATAGTCTCCAAGCGAATTCTGCAGTTCCCGCCTGATTGCTTTTACAGTGTTCAAGCAGCCCTGAGCAGTCTTCAAAATTTCATTATTTTTATGACCTGCACGGACCAACACGATAGAGGTTATTCTCTTCTATTTTGCAGGTCTTTTCCTGTCCTCCAATGTCGCTGCCATATCGTACACTAATGAATTAGAAGCAAGCTTCTGAATGACACCCAAAATGACCTCTAGCCTACCTGAAAAAATAAAGAATTGAAATGCTGTCAAATTTACACATCACACACTTTACTTACCAACAGACGCTGCTGAGATTTAAATTTGATATGCTAACATAAAGTCAATATAATTTTTGTTCTTAATTGCTTTGCACATTTTAGTTTGTGTAGAATCGACATTTACGAGTCTTATCTAGTGCCGATGCCAATGCTGATTCAAGCCAAAATTGTCAATTCTCGCCGATGCCGATTAAACGGCACATCACTAACAATAATTCTCATTTGGGATCAGCCATTTGTATTGGGAATTGTGTTTTCTCTCCTGAGCCCTTCTTCCCATCTAAACTGCCGGTGTTTACAAACTTTTTCTGTGGAAGTCATTGGCACTCCGCAGAGTTCAACATCGATATAAGAGAAGTCACACTCCTGTCAACTAGAATGAGCTTGCAGAAATTGTCAGTTGAAGTGTGCGGTTTCTTTTCATATTGACTAACATTCGGTGCTTCGAGACTTCTCGCTATCAGAATTTGTGTTCGGTAGCAAAGGAAGTATTAGCGTTATAAAAGAACGCTATTAATTCGGATATAATGCACATATATACATTTATACGTGAATGAAGAAAATTTACAGTTGAGTTCAAATTTTTGATACTATGACTCAGGAAATACATGTTCTATAGCTGCATAAAATTTCCTTTTGCATTTCTGAAACCTTTGCATCTTTTAACTCGCGTAGCCCACACCTCAAACTTGAACGCCGGTTTTGTAAAGTTAGCCATTAAAACCCTGAACCATTAATAAGTGAAATGCTTAAGACTTCATGTTACGCGAAGGTAAGAAGATGTACACTAGAACGCTGAATTTCACGAGTCCATCATTCACACAAGCTCTAATTCGCAAGTATTCCTTTGAGACCATAGAGAGCAAAGTTACAAATTGATGCCCTGCGTCATTAATTCCCGAGGGTTTTGAATCGTGATGGGTTTCTGATTGGTATGTAACTATCATGTGATTCGAGAATCAGGGCGCTTCACTATGAGTACTTAATCGTGTAGAGGGCATCGACAGGAAAACAATCACCAGCGAACGAAGTCGTTATTTGATTTTACATGAGCTTCGACTGACTGGCTCGCGTCGATAATCTCATAAAACGACAATAAACTCTATATAGAAAGTTTAACCCTATGACGGCAACCGTAACGATTGAAAATGTCGTTTGCTTCTTTGAAATTACGTATAGGGTTGGAACGACTGCCCAGAGGGACGATTTCGACTAATTTCACTGAGCATAGTGAAACGGCTTTTTTATTTTTATGCTGCTCAGGGAAACATGAACAGAATTGCTATATTTATTTTAGTCATGTCATTAATCAAGGCTTAATGTGTTGAGTAATAAACAGAGCAAATGAGTCAGGGCGCATCAACAGGGTTTTAGGTCACGCGGAATATAATATGTCAGTGCCTATGTTCAAAATTTGAGTCGTTCTTCGAGTAAACTGTTGGAATCTATATTTTAATTAGAATCAAAAAATTGATACTGTTCCAATTCATTGCGAGTTCAAACTCTCAAATATTATCGTTGGGAATCATTTTAGTAGTAACTCCATGCGTCGAGCTGTAAAAAGCAACGTTTCAATATATCTTACATCACCATCAGGGTGAAAAAAAACGGCAAAAGAAATTTCAGTCACGTTCATGGCTAAAATCTAAAATAGAGACTCCACACGCAGACAAAGACCACTAAAACCAATATTGACATGTATGTACACTCCTATGACTGTAAAATTTCATTAAATTGCAAAGCAAAATCACATGTTTATCAATGAGAAGCTGAGATCAATTGGAGGACATGGACGAATGTTGTCATGAATAACGTTGCATTTTTATCAAGTATATAAGTAAACATATCAGTCTATAATATTTTCATCAAGAGATGATTCAAGTTTGTGAATATGCAACGCTTTTTTATTTGTGTAGGCTTTTCTATCAACTATGCACAAAATTTTAGCATTAGTACACAGATCGTCAATAGTAGACTGATGGGGCCTAGGAAGTCAGACGAGATTGTATTCGGAACCCTAGTATTGGCACGAGATTGTAGACGGAACCCAAGTATTGGTACGAGATTGTAGACGGAACCCTAATATTGGTACGAGATTGTAGACGGAACCTTAGTATTGGTACGAGATTGTAGATGGAACCCTAGTATTGGTGAGCGTGTGACTGTTGCATGAGAGTCAATTGAGGTATGTTTAGTCTACTCTAGTATATATGCCGTATGCTCCCAAATATGAATATTTGCCCAAATATAAAAAGCCATATGCTCAAACGACGATTAAATGTGTACAAATACAAAGGTTACATCTACAATTATATTAGCATTCCCCATTGTTGAAAGCACTCTCCTGACAATCTGTTTATTTTTATGCTACAATTTTGTTGAAAGTTGATAAATAACATATCCAAATACTAGACAGCGTGCGAAATCACAAATTTAAAAGTCTCTCTGCGAAAATGGCATTAATTCCTTCACGCTCATAAACTATTCAACAGAAATTCCTACGCTCATAAACTATTCAACAGGAATACAACGGGAGTTAGGGCGACGTTCATCCAGGCATTTCATTTGAACTCGACTCCTAATGTGATAAACATGTGGTTTTGGGTGCAGCATACTGAAATTTCATAAACATAGGACTATAGAAATAAACCTGCGTTTAGCGATTTTTATCTCCGCGTGGTTTCCATTCTATGATAGTTTTGCATCTCTGGCATCTCAGGAAAATTTCTTTCATATTTAATTTCATGTTCAGCCTGATGATGATGCAAGATACATTCAAACGTTGCTTCTTATAGTTAGCAACGGCCAACGTATAGGTTTATGAAAATGATTAGAAGCTATTTGAATGTCCTAGCACGCGTTCAAGTGTAACATTTCCGCAGGGTTGAAATATCCCGAGAAACAAGATTTTATTTTAGGAACTTTCTTATCAAGTGAATTCTATTTTTTATTTTTTTACTAAATTGTCTACTTTCTTGAACACTGAACTGAGTGAAGAACCGCTCGTAACAGAAGGCCATAAATGCAAGGTACTCATGCGTTTTTTTAATCGATACTCCAAGCTCTTCAGAACAATAGATGCCAATTTGATCTGAACTGGTTCATATAAATATGATTTCAGGAAATAAATCTGTTGATAAAAGTACGGATTTAGCCTAGACTAGGCATGTATTGAATTTATCAACGTAATTTCGGTGATTCTTTCGAATGAAGTCTATTCACAATTCAGCATACAGTTTTTACAATGCAGATTGGTCGGCTCCTAGCGAATCTCGTTCTCAAGATAAAAAAAAAAACCCTCAATATAAACGTGTACATTTTTACTAAAAAGCAAACGTTTCGAAGTACAATGATTCCATCTTCAATGCTGAAAAAATATAAAAATCAAAGATGCTAAAAATGAAAATAAAAAATTCTCTGGCAAAATCATATTTATTCACTAGAGGTAAAACCACTTTATAAAGATACACCTACGCGCAGCCACACGCACAAGCAGTTTCTGAGGTAATTAGTCCGTTGGAAAGGACGTCACGAATATTGTTGGGGTTGAGACGAGTCCCATGAGCTGTGAGAGCTCAAAAGAGTCTGTTGTGGGGTCGAGGGTGCCACACTGCCGCAGCCAGCGCTCCGCACTGACGCGTGGGATGCGAGCTCTACGAAGGAAACACCTCTCAATTTTGGCAAGAGCGGTGCCGCATGAGCAGCTGCTGGAAAGTTCTAAGTAAAACTTAGTCATGGAAATGGTATTGCGCGAGGCATCTTTCTCGAATGCAGTTCTCATGGCTCCCTTGTGCCCAGTCTAACTTTCTGACCGGAGCATCTGCATATAATCATCAATCCTTCAGGCCGCCCAAGTTTTCGCCATTTTTGCCCCTTTTCGATTCAGCGGCGTAAAAGTTAAGCCGGGCAGCCGGTTATCGCGACCAACGCTCTAGCGAGGAATACATGGCGACCACTGACAAGATTTGCAAAGGTTATATAATCAGGAACTATTTCAAACAGCAGCCGGTGATCGAATTTTGAATAGCAATACCTTAGCTCGAATAAAAAGAATTTATTTGCCTTACAAGCTGTCGACATTTTAAATTTGAGCATCTTAACCGGGGGAGATCTTCCAGCCTTAAGATCCTCCTTGTCCGTCTGATGACACGGAATTAATCTATTTATTACTTCTCTGGATTTTTGTCGCTCAATTTTTGTGTGAACGTTATAAGCTTCGTCGTCGCATCTCATTTTATTATTTCTATTATAGTTCGGAATCAGATGCAGCTACCAAGTTTGCACTTGGAACTATTTATCCATGAGGGCATCATTGTTGGTGCATTTATTTTTATGTGCGTAGATTATGTTGACTTCCAGTAAGCACATTTCCCAAGTATTTCTTTAATCGATCAACCGAGTTAATCATTGTGTCTGAATCATCTTAGGAAGAAGGATCAGGGCAAGCGTCTCGAAACGATCAAAATTGCTTGTTATGAATTCATACCTCGTTATCGGCTCAAATGATTCACAAACGCGTATTTCATCCATTTCATCAACTATGCTCGACTCTTACTTCCACTTGGTCTGAATATAACGTATGAGCGCTGAAGACATTTGAAAATGACGTTCAACAGTCCCACATCGAATCATGCTTTAGATAACACTGAACAACGTTTCGTGGCTTTTCACAGCTTGAGACCTAAATTGACATGGCTAGTAGAGATGGATTAATCCGCGCAACAAAACTTATTACATGATGCATCTCGAAAGGAGATATGTCTATCAACGCCAAAAACCGTATAGACAATAATCATTGTTTATGCCAGTACTCATCTTTCGACTCTTATGGTTTAGCTGTGATGATTTGGGGTATACGTAGAGAGAAGCCTTCCAACAGCCGCTGCACATGGATGAGTGATAGTCAGCCTGCAAAGCCGTCGAAAGTTGCCTCCGTCTTCCCTGCAAAGAGGCTGTTCACGGCTAGGAAAACTCCCTCCTTATGCTTACTTACGAGCCTCTCGCCCCACTGCTCTTCTAACGGCTTCTGCAGTGCTTTAATATCACGCTCACCAACTTCGATGGAGAGGGTTTAAACAAAATTTTAGCAAGGAGCCACCGCACGGCAAATTTCTTTATTTGGCAAGTGCAAAAGTAATGACCGATTTTCTGGAAAAATGTTTAAGCGAAAATTTATCAAATTTTTATCTCTCGGTGTAGTTGCGAGACGTTTCTGTGACTAATCTATATCTTTTTTTTGCGATTATGTTAGTTTTGCCCATAATGTCCCTTAAGCTTTGCACCCATGTTATACAAATTTCAACCATTCATGTTTTAGCCAAGATCCCACAAAGTAGCAGTTTTCCCATTTCTGAAATGAGGATTACAGTTTGAACAACAAACCGAAAGAGAGTCTTGCAAAAAACTGATTCCGTTGTATCGGAATCCATTATCTCAAAAAAACATTACCTCTAGGGAATTTGCGCAGCAGTTAAAATCAGCCAGTACAACTGAACTACGCCAACTGAGAGTAATTGGAAAGGCTTCACTGGTGGAGAATGGCTCCCACACGAGCAGTCACCAGAGAAACTGCAGCAGCGTTTTACTGGCTCTAAATCCTGGCTTGGGAAGTATCTTGGAACAGCTTGGTTGGGAAATATTGCTTCATCCTTCGTATTATCCCGACCTTAAACTTCCCATTATCATTTGTTTCGAGTACTACAAAACCCTTGCGTAGTCTTAGCTAGACATCAAAAGAAGAAATTGACAAGGAGTTTACTTCACATTTTGCTCCGAAAGTTAAAGAATTTAGGAGCTTTACATTCATAAGCTTGTTAGCTAGAAATGAGGTTCTTGAACGCAATGAAGGCTTAGTTTGCGAGTGAAGATTTTCATAATCAATGGCATCGGGATTTTGAACATATACCTTATAATTAAACACACTTTAGCACCAACCTGTTACGCGGATTTCTTGTACTTAGAAACCCTCTTCTCTAGGCTTAAAATATCTTAGAAATATATATTCTATAAATAAGTGACACTTCAAGATGTTAACTTCACCATAGAAAATAATAGAATGAGAAGTAAGGAGGAGGCACAGTATAGTGAGGGGGTCAGGTGTTTCTCGTTCTGTTCGACGATACGAACATCTTCTCAAGTCTTCATCTTTCGACGATCAGGGATGCTCTTGGTTTCTCTTTTTCTCGTCCACACATTCCCTCCAGCTCGCCTCCGTGCACGCATGATTGAAATCACGACATAAATTTGCTCCCTTTTTACTTAAGTAGCCACAAATTTGTGGGGTGCTTGAGGATGCTGTAAAATTTGGTGATAGATGCCGTCAATGCAGGCTTAAAAAAAGTGAGAAATCAATGGTAGAACTGAATATGGTTAGGTGGCGAGCTGATACTAAGACAAGATTAGAATGCATGTAATTCAAACTTCCTATATAAGAAACAAGAAAAAAGGACGATGCTGATTTTACCTTAGAAATTATTACTAAAGCAGAATTTTAGTTCAGTTCCAGTGGTGAAAGTTGATCCATCATTCGAATAATGGCAAATTTGAATTTATATCCCCCCTTACGGGTTTAATAGGATGAGTGAGACTTCCTTGAAGCTGTAATTAAATCATCCAATCACCATTGAAGCTAAAATCTGATGAGTCAACGTGGAAACTCGAATGACGACTATTTACAGGTGCAATATTTTCCAACCCGAAGGTCGTCGAGTAGGCATTTTTAGAAGCTCAGTTCAAGACAGAAGCAAGGCCAGATTGATTTTGAAATGTTCCAGTCCAGTTTTACTTGGCATTATTTGAAGCCTCCGCCAACACAATGCGAAGTGTGTGAAAACACTTTTAACATAATAACAACTTCCCAGTCATGAATATATTTATCCCGTTTGAAATTAAGGATATTCATGCCATGAATATTGAAGCAATTTAGCTGTTAAACCAAAATTTGGTCCTAAAATCCAACTAGTCTTCAGTGGATATGTCTATATAATCGCGGGAACTAGGAGCTTGGAAAAGAGAGCACCTTGAAAAATTGAACAAAGCTCATCCAGCAACCGCAAAAATCCTAAGCAAGGAATAGAAATCTTTTCTCGCAGGCTCCAGGCCGCAATCGTGGAAAAAAGCTTGCGGCCTGGAATTAATCAGAAGAACAACTGCACTTCGCCCCAGATTTTGCGTTCCAGGCCTCCGATGCGAGCTAGGGCTTCTTCCGACTTGACGACTTGCGCTCGAGCGAACTCATGTCAGAAATTTCTTCAAAAATGTTGGAGCATCGTTTGATAAAATTAAAATTTCGTAAAGGCTCGTCAATTTCGAAATATGGCGCTCTCTAGAATCTTGACGTGGATGAATTATGAGTATGTATAGAAGTTTTACATGTATGGGATTACGGGTAAAACCATGATAGAATTTTTGAACGTAAATTCTTTTCAATATGTATATTGTAATCCTTCAACTTATCGGTTTATTATATTCTGACATTGAACAATAAGGATATTTTTGGAAAATAATTTTTCGGGAAATAAGAACTCCTTAAATTAGAAAACTTCAAAACTTGAATTCAATCTTTCATGTGTAGAAAAAAATAGATGATTAATAATTTGATTTTGATGAAAATACAGCACTCCAAGTGCACTGCCCATCAAATTATTAACGAGATAATATTTACACAATTTATTTAAAAGTCACATTACAGAATTCGATGAAAAGTTCACAGAATGTTTGCAATAGATGTATTATCGATTAATGCAATAATTGTATATATTTAAAGAAATCTCACATACTACGTACGGTCATCTGTCCAGATCTTTCCGTACGGTTCTACTTCACACTATCAATGAGGGGTTATTGAAACTCAAATGAACTAATGCATTAACTTTTTAAATGTTTCATATATTATTGCAACGGACGCGTGCTATGAACTGAACAAACTACGCTAGTTCAAAGCTAAAAAGAAGGAACAAACTGAAAGTGAAGGTAGTTAATGAGAGACATGCGATTCTTCCATTGAAATGAGTAGGATAAAAGGCTCTGAAGCGTCTTATCTTATCTTTATAGCTGTGAACTGAGTAGGATAAAATACTTTGAAGCGTCTTATCTTATCTCTATAGCTTTGAAATGAGTAGGATAAAATGCTCTGAAGCGTCTTATCTTATCTTTATAGCTGTTAAATGAGTACGATAAAATGCTCTGAAGCGTCTTATCTTATCTTTATAGCTTTAAAATGAGTGGGGTAAAATGCTCTGAAGGATCTTATCGTATCTTTATAGCTGTGAAATGAGTAGGATAAAATGCTCTGAAGCGTCTTATCTTATTTTTATAGCTGTGAAATGAGTAGGATACAAGGATTGACTCGCAGTATAATAAGTCAATTTTCAAAGGCAAGGGTGTGAAAAATCCAGCGTTACCATCGGCAAAATTTTCACGCGCATTGAAGAGCCAAATATCTCCCTAAAAATCAATATCGTCTCTTGAAGAACCTGTCATTCCGGTCACAAAACTTCCTTTGCCGAAAATAAATGTGCCGAAGTGCTTGAAATGGGCTGTAGACAAAATGAAGGTAGACTTTTGGAAGGTTTATTCACCGATGAAACTCGGGCCACTCAGGATGGAGCGGACGGTTGGGCGAAGGTTGGGCAAAGGTTGGGCGGCTTACGGACGAGCGGGACCGTCACCAGCGCACGAGCCATGACCGAGCAGGTGGAGGCCTTATGGCTCGGGCTGGGATTACTGCACTGTGTTGGTGGGTTGTCCAGAGTACCCGAGGGTCTGAAAACGACTGCCAATTCTTCCGTAACCTTCGTGAAAGAGAACCTTCAAGTATTGTTAAATAGGTGAAGCATTAACCTCGATGAAAATGATCAAATTTTTGTGAGATGGTACTTTTTCTGATGCGGCTCACATTAAAACTGAGTTCCAATGAGAATTAGACTTATGGAACTCGGAGCTTACTGGCTGGCCAGTTCTCCAGAGATGAAACCGATTGCGAACCCGTGGAGCATTCTCAAATAGCTGGTTTGTGAAAATCGACCTCAATTTAGAAACAAAGAAGACTCGTTGCAAGCAGAGCTGGATACATCATGTAGAATTACACTCGATGAAATCCAGAAATCGGAAAGTTCCTTGAACAAGTGTCATATCTGATTAATTCAGAAAAAGGATTACATATGCCATATTAACGATTTATTGTTAATTCATTTCTGATTTTGGTCTTGACTTAGTGTAGTTTTTTAGCGCATGCTTTCATTCCGTTAACATATAGAGATTGTATACCAGTAATATAGTGGTCGGTTTGGGCTCTAATTAGACGTCACTAAGGATGAATGTGTAAGACAGAGCCACACGGGCAAATCTGAGCAGATAGCTGCAGTTTCTTTGAAATCATTGCTTAGTGCATAAATCTATCACAACCAGCTTGAATTCCTAGATTAATTCCTACGATTGGCTTTCGAATAAGCAGTAGAAATGTCAGCCCGTCAATAATTTGACGCATTGTGTAATTAACGAGAACAAGCCTCCAGAGAAATTCTTAGATAAATCTTTCGGAACCAAGGCCCATGAAAAGCATTTCTACAAATCTCCACGCTTGAAATCATTGACTCGAAGATTTTTTACAAGTTAACATTTTACTCCTTTTATAAAGCCCCTCTTCAAAGCCGAGTTGCAGACAGTAATTTTTTGCTTAGCAATTACCATAAAAGTTCGAGCGACTGAAATGAATGATTAACATTTCAGAGCCCCTGAGGGTAAGAGGGATGGTGAACCAAAGCCCAGGCCTTGCAAACATCTATTCAACATCATGTGATTCTGCTTTTCTGCCACAGAAATTGAATTTCAGAAATTTGTGTCCCATCAATTAAAGCGCTACCTTAAAACGAGCACTGCTACGATGTTGTTTGCGTAATACTGGAGTTCGAGAAAAAGTAAATAATCAAGTCAATGCAAAGTTCCATTAGCTGAAAGGGTTGCAAAACTCTTAATCCGAACAAAATATGTTATAAATTTTCTTTGAGAATCAAAAATCCTTATTACAAAGATTACTCAAATAACAACTAATCTTACTCAAGCTAAGCCATGGAAGCGCTGGCGTATCATTCTTGACTTCCAGAGTTGAATTTTTTAACATAGACTAATACTTTCTTGATAGCAGAAACACAAATAGAAAATGTACATCATTCATTTAGAATTTTTATGTTAACTGACGAATTCCCAGTGAAAGCAAATCCAGGAAATGACAACACACAGAATGAATTTGAATAAAATGTGACGACAAAATTCAATTAGCACTGAACGAAGCATCTGTATGCTACAGTATTGAAATGCGTAAATCGTGGTAATATCATGGTCAAAACATTGGAGAACAATAGTATGAATAATCTATCAAACGTAAAGTGGATGGCATTTATGATTGAACAATTCACAAAATGTATTCTCTCGTTCACTCAAAATTGTGAACATAAAACTTGAACATTCATTCGTCATTGAAAATCCAAGCAGCACTCTATCCAGACAAGAAACTCTTTTATTCAAGCCTTGTTCACTTCGGAGCAAATATATTTATTTAAAGCGAAAATATACCGCCTGTTCGAAGTCTAAAAAACGATACATTCTCTTTCGTAACAGACCACAAGTTTTGTAAGGCGACGTGCAGCGACGGTGTCTGTCCCCTCGAAATGAGCCAACTTTCCTTTTGATAAAGAGCTTAGAGAATACCATCCACATCGTCCAAAACAATTCGTTGGGGATGCGACACCACTGTTTTTAACAAACTGGAGCAATTTTACGACTGATCTCCAAGGATTGTGTGCGAATCTTTGTATCGTAGCAATTTTCTCAAAGTTTTGGCTTCAAGCCAGAAAAGAAGCCTAGCCGTAAGTGAGTCGTAGCGCCCTTATTAAATTTAGTGGGATGATGGATGGAAAGAATAAGATGCAGCAGATGCGCGCAAAAGGAGAGCCTCTAAATTGCAAAATTGTTGGACACGTACAGAACTTCTGAAGCTTTGCGATCGCATGGAAGAGATTGATGTTTACTAAGTTGTTATTCGAGAACATTATTCATAACGCAGAGAAAAATTTGAAAGTCTGTAAGGCTTCCGAAAGAAATTTTGGTGCTCACGTGAAGAGGCGGAGGCTCGATCCCTCAACGAATTATTCTGAGAATATTAATCGGAATATTAGTCGCCGTAGTTGTTGCATTGACTCGGTTGCTGCCAGTTACACAGCCGGTGTGACTGCGCATCCTGCCTTCTCGGAATAATTTGTTAAGCGTGCAGGGGAACCTTACAACTGAGTAGTAAACAGCTAAATCAATTTTACCTTTTCTTAATTAGAGAAGGACACAGATGTTTCAAAAAAATGCATAGTTATTTATCATTTCTTAAACTGTTGACTTGAGTAACTAGTTCAAAAGACGTTAAACATCAGCAGCACGTGCAGAACTCATCTAGAATATTAGAATATTATGAGTACGAGCTTCTATCTTATATTTTTCAAGTGAAGGGATGTCAGTCGCAGGGAAAGGGAAAGGGCTTCGTATATTGAATTAAACGTGGACACAGGCGGACACTTTGCACGACAAATTGAGTGGATTTGCAAATGCTCTCCCGCTGAAATATTGATTAGTGCACAATAAAAAGTTTCAGAAAAGTCTATCTAAACAGCTCAGGGAGCTGGACGGCCAACTTGTCGGCTGGGTCCTACGCGGCGTGCTGACTGAAAACTGTCGAAATTATGTACGAAGTTTACATTCTTTTGAAGTTATTATTCAAATTTTAACGAATAAATATAATATTGCTCATTATAAAGCCTAGGAATACTATACTGACAATTTCATCTGTCGGGATGTTTACGAACGATACCATATTTTCTAAAATTCGTTGTCCATTGCCCTCCAAAAAAATGCCGCTCCTGCTTTTTCACACATTATGTTAGGGTATTGATCGCAGAATTTTTTGGTAAAAATGCATGTTGCTGCCCAGGTATTTACACGGGAGCTTAAGTTTAGCTTAGTTAGACCGAGTACCGTGCTGGTCCCCCTCTCGACAATAAGTTCCCGCATGTCCCCGACGTTGGCTATCAAGGGACAAATAATGCACATTTTCAACTTGTGCTCGCAATATTTTTTCAATATCACTGCTCCCACATAGCAACTGATAAACAATATTTTCCGAGTTGCACATCCCAGCAAGATCTTGCGATGAAAGCGTCTCGAACTCATCGTTCGTTTATTCCATGTTTGGTAAGTGATCGTTTTATTTATTCTCATGATATCCTCATGAAGAAAGAAGATGCACTTACTTTGGAAATGCGTATTGACCGTAAAATTTAGAATGGGAAGGAAAGCAGATATAGAACAAAAAACTTGACAATTATATCAACAAAAAAGTTTAGGGGAAAAAATCATACATACCGTCGAATTCATAGCTTAACTACACACCATTCAGAGAATAAGTCACTTATTAAATATCAACGAATTTAAAGCGTATATCTGGTGAAATAAACTAGTTAACCAGTGGTTTTCTAGTTCAATATCAGAATGCAAATAACCATTGCAAATTGTCCTTTTTTTGATGTATTTGAAGCTAATTCATCCTTGTGCTACTGAAGTTCAAGAACATAATGAAATTTAAGTTATTATTCCTTAAAATGCGTAATTAAACATTCAATGATTCCAACATGACTGCTCAAAACACATTTGGAAATTTCGTCGAGTTCAAATATTATTTTTGTTTTCGTCATTCTTATTATCATTGCTGAGATTAACGTTATTTTTTCAGCTCCAGATTAATTAACGTTTTTCATTTAATGATATAAATTATTAAATTCGAATTGATCCGCGAGCAATTAAGCCTGTAGCTTGTCGGAAAAAATCAGCTTAACACAAGTCTTTTTGCTCACAGGATTGGAGTTCATTTCACAGGTTTCTCGTTAAAAAGCCCACGGGACTTTACAGAAGTTATGCCGAGATAAAAATCATTGAGCTTTAGAACGCCTGCATCAAAAGATAATTTCTTGCAAAGAGAAGCTCGCATCACATTGAGGCCAGGGGTGGGAGTTGAGAACATGACGGTCATCTCATTAAGGAAATCTTGAACGAGGCTGTACTAACAGCTAAGGATTTATACTAGCTCAGCGGACGTTGAATTTTATGCAGTATAAACTGGGATGAATGACTCATAGACTGAAAAAAATGGTATGCGCTCGGATTTATGCTGCATGAGCTGCTTAACTTGTGTAACATAACTGAGGATTTACGTCATCAGTTCGAATTTATTCTGTACGCGTTGGGGCTTCTGTAACATACTGTAGGGGAGTGGGCTTGGGTTTGTCGCAATGTTTCTGCATTTGCCAGAGATCCGTCATGACGAGGATATTAAGGTGGAACCTGTGTTCACAACCGCCAATGTTTACGACTAAATCATTCATGCGGTCAAATCTAAACTCAATTGGTGAATTATGAATCAGTTCACGACCAAGCCCACCGACCTGTTCGCTTAGAAAAATTAACAATTCTCACATAATGTCATTAGTCAAGGGCGACGGCGACGTACGGCATGATTACCGCAGTGAAATATGCACCTTAGTGCAGCAAGGAACTTTACCTTTGCATAAATTTTTCATTACATTTTGCTCTCCGTATCACTCCCAGCTTTTAAAAATGAACAAAATGCATAATGAAAACCGAGTAGGACTGCGTGAACGAAAATCTGTAGAATCGAAGAAATAAATTGTGATGAAACATGGACATGGCAATCGTTAAGCCGATTGAGCTTACCAATACGGTCGTTGTAAATCCACGATATTAAAGAACAGAGCTACAAAGGCTTCTGCTGCTGCGGCTTAAAGGATGACTGTATCAACAAGACAAAATTCCGAAGAAAGTCTGCACTGGCTTCCTCTCCTTCTTCTCCTCATTCTAATTTTGCTTCTCTCTGTTGTTATTTTCAGTGACTAATGTGACATATGAGGTACGTACCTCGTGAACAAGAATGAGATTAGCAATATCAAACTTCGCAGGATCGCACACAAGCGCGTACAAACATTGCTCACTCGCACATACATACATACATTGCCCACACGCACATACATACATACATTGCCCACACATACATACATTGCCCATACATACATACATTGCTCATACATACATTCATACATACATTGCACACCCGTACGTACTACATACATGAACTCGAGCAGGAAGGTTTGTTTTTTTTCACTGCCCCTTCTTCTCGTGACAAGGTTCCAGCAAGAGAAAGAGTTCAGGATCAGAGATTTCGCTGCACTTAGGAGAGTAAGAAAAAATTCCAAATTCGATTTTCAGAAAAAATAAATTAAATTCAATAGAACACTCATTCAGCCTTCAAAAGTTCCCACTTGGCTGTCAGGAAAATTCTGAGTGCTTCTTAGGGGTAAAAAGGGATAAACTGAAATGTTGGAGACGTTAAAATTTTATGCAAGTTCTCTGGTTTTGATCGTTTCGCTTTCTTCAAGTTTCGTCATTAAAATATTTAAATCAGCATAAAAGGTCTACCGCTATGATGGCTGTGTTCTTAGCAACGAAAGTTTCTAGTTGAATTTTTTGCAAACCTCCTCCGAACAGTTTATTCCCCGAAAGTATCACAACCATAAATTTCGCAAATGGTTTTAGGTCTACAACATATGCATTTTTTCCAAAAAGAAGGAAACCTTTACCTCTCGAATACGAAATTTTTAATCGTACATTTCGATTTACAATGAAGAATACCTGAAATGAGAGATCTGAGAATTTAGTCGGGAACAAAGAGGGCAAATATTACAAATGCTAAAACTATACGAGTGCTCCAATGAGGTGTAATAAAGCTCGTTAATTATGGAAAAATATCACACTTCAAAACAGCTCAGAACTCTCTGGACCATCTGATAAGTAATTTTTAGCTGAGTTTTTCTGTATTTCGGCTGGATCATTAACAGCAATTAATTCAAAGGGAATGGTACTTCATTGATATGCCCTTCATACAATAAAAAATCGCATCAAGTGGGCACGATGTCGCTCAATGAAAGAGAATCTGTAACAAAGTTGGCATGATTAAAAATGAAACTAATATCAATATAATTAATTTTTGAATGCCTAACGGGTGGCTTACAAAAAGTTACAGCAAAAATAAATTCTGACGACAATTTTGAAATACGTGGTTGAACTTCACTGACGTCAAAAAGTGTTTCATCATAGCTTGATATTTGCTATTTTTTAGTAATTTCGTTGTTGGCTCGGAGGAGAAATATTGAGATAATTATTTTCAAGTATTTTCTAGGAGTAAACTTTAGGTAGGTGAAATTTTACTTCCCATCAGGAAGGTAAACGGAAAAAATGATTAGATTTTGACGTATCTAGGGCATTTACAAGAAATTTTGAAGGACCTGCAAGATTGTGGAAGCTTTCTCCGCTCTATTGTGGTCGAAGAATCTTAAATATGGGTTAATTCCAAAGGCAAGCTGGGAAAAGGCAAACTTGGGTCTTGAAGAGCGACAGAAACCTGAGGAGGTTGAGGGAATTTTACTTCGGTAGTACCTCGAAAAGTTTATTCCGGGAGACAGAAGTTTACTCACCAACTTGAGCCTGTAACAGCAACAAAGAACATTGTAACGTAATGCTTCGAAGTATGTGCCATTTACGCATCTAGGTGGATTTATTTTTATTAGCGGACAGTAGATATTTAATGATGAAAGCACATTTCATTTATAGGAAGTACAATGATACACGATTTCTCTAAACTTTAATGCTATTTACCAACACGGAAATACTGACAGTTGCGTTCGCAAAACTGACGGAGGCGAACGATCTACACTAAGCGCAAACAAAGATTTTCGTAGCTGACTCGTCTCAATTTTTGAGGGTATACGGCAAGTTAGATATTAGTTGGGAATAACACTTTGACTGCGACGTGCGCCATATATGGTACATGCGATCATAAAACCTAACCTAACCTAACGTAATGAAAGTACTAATATATATGAATACAAATTATTAAGTTTTCACAAATTCTGTGTTCATTACTCGAATAAGCTAGTTTGGACTAGGAGGGAAATGGATAGGATAACCAAATTTGTGACAGTAAAATCCTTCAATTTTAAACTCACAGGCGAAATTTTTGTCGACATGAAATATTTCCTGCGTGGAGAATCGCAGTCAAGTGTTGAACTTCCGAAAGCCTGTTACTCGGATGAAAAGAAGATAAAAACTTGACGAAATGCTGAAATCTAGTTACTACAAATTTAAAGAAAAATTATGAATGTGGGGAAATTTTGCAAGTTAACTTTGGTTACTTTTCAACAGCTGACTTGTACTTTCTACTCAACTATTCGATGGAACAAGAAACTAACTCCAGCAAAGGAACAACAAGGCATCGCAACGTTCAATTTTTAGAAAGAATCTAAGCTTTTAAATTTCTCCAGCCAAATCCTTAGAGAAAAACGCCTATGCTTGCCGCTAAGACTGACGCATTGCAAATGAACAACCACAAGATTCGTAGAGATGACCTCAGTTTTCTACAGCTAGAAATATATTAAGTTTCTCCTCTGACGGTGCTACATTGCTTCCCCTCCCAGAAGCGGAGCGTTTAATAATATCTTTCTCCAAGTTAGTTGGGTCCGTTGCCTCTAACGGCGCTACAAACCTTTATTTTAATAAGGCCGTAGAATGTACGACGGTTCCTTACCAGTCATCGAACTCTTTCTGGCTCGAGGAGAGGAAGAGCAATCAGAGAGTTTTTACCACAGCTGCAACGCTTGCTGAAGTGTAATTGAATTTAATATTATAAATCAATCGTTCGCAGAGCCTCGAAACGTTGACTAATACTGACAATCAGAACGACAACTCATTGAATTTCATGGACCAGGAATGAAATGAAGCAAGTTTGTCAGACGTGGTTTTGACATTCTCAGGCAAAAGCAAATACAGATCAAATCTTCAAGCCCAATAAGAACTAGCACGGCGGCTGGCTTAAAACATAAGTCGTTTGAAATCAGAGAAGCTAGGATCGGTTATTCGACGTTTAAGTTTTAGATTTTGAACCAAAAGCTTAAAAGTGAACCGACATGCAGAATTCGACGGGAGAAATTGAACTTGAATACCACGAACTGAACATACCAAAGAATAACAAAATTAAACTGGTCGCTGTCTAGACTCTGGTCCTAAGCCGGTCAGAAGACTTAATATTGCAAAGGTGTATTTCGAATATTTAGGCTTGGCTGTTCTATTTCTTTGAGAACGTCATCTTACTGTCTCATGTCTTATGAAAATATGAATAAAGGTTTGGGGGCGGCCAAATAAAGGATTGGGGGAGGCCAGATAAAGGATTGGGG
>VOMN01023140.1:0-10480 GCA_014899125.1 Orchestia grillus | reverse complement strand
CCTCACAGCCGTGACCTCCCTGCCCTCGCAGCCGTGACACGGTTCAATACGGTCCTCCCCTCACGTGACACCCTCGTGACACGGGGTTGTTTGACTTTCAAAATGAAGGATAAAGAATTTTTTCCAATAGATTTTGCTTAAGAACTTTCACGTATTAAAATCAAGAATTCAATTTTTAAAACTTGAAGGTCAAATAATCCCTGCTTGCGCATTGAATTTGTGAAATGAATCTACACAACTGTACATTGAAGACATTAATCTTATCGATTTCAAATAACAGAAACAGATTTTTAAGGCCTAAACCCCAAAATTAGTTTCGTCATGAGGAGCTTGAAAGCTACATATCCAAGTACTGAGATGGGCTCGATTTTCTCAGGAAATATACGTGTTACGACACTCAAAAAAGAAGAATTTATCCATAGGATGCACAGATCGTAGTGCAAGAATAGTTGCATGTCAGACGTATTTGTTGCTCAAAAAGGAGCATCAACATTTACTTCTAAAATTATATATAGACCTTTTTGCCAAACATGAAGCTTCGAACATAAGTAAAAACTGCTTAGGTGCTAAAAAATAACAAATACGGTTCAATATTATTTAGGTGCCTTTGTATTTATAAAAAATGAGTATTCATTTGAAAACGAATTTATGAATGAAAAAATATAAATTACAAATGAATTTTGAAATAAGTATAGAGCTTTATCCCAAATAAAATATATCGAGCACAAGTCATACCTGCTTGCAGAATTCCAGTTTCACCGCACAAACTGAAAGCAAAGAGCTCCTTTGACCTCCCCAACCCTGGCGCCCCTGTCGCTATTCTGTAAGTTTTTTGAGATTTGAATATTAATTGATTACAGTTGCGAGTCCACGTGTCCGTTACCGGAACACAGGAATAAAAGGTAAGACCCAGCTGGGTATCGAAGTTTAATTCATTCCTTTGGACCACAAAGCCGAAATTCGAACACAAGTCGAGCTCAAAGAGCGGCATTTTGATCGCTTGTGAACTCATTGCGGACGTGTATTTTATTTGGTGTTATTTACATTAAATTGTGGATATTAATTACAGTGGAAACACAAGGAACGTCAGGCTCAATTATCCCGTGGTGACAGTTGGTGCACTCCTTTGCATGATATCACATTACATAAATTACGTATTAATATGTCTGCTTCCTGAATAACTGCACCATCCAGCCATAGAAGTTTGATGGTGCTTAAAATAGAAGTAAAAATTCTAACCATTACGGTATTAACGCTTGGTTTAAAAAATTTCCTTTTCATGTAGTTTCTCGCACACGATTTTGTCGGGAACTTCTCACTGCAAACTGAAGTCAAAACTCGTCAAAATCAAAACCGAACTTCACGCTCCCGACCGACCGACAATCATATATGAACACCTTTAACCCTTTATTGACCTAAAAAACTTTACGGTCCCTTGTCATGGAGATGCTGCAAAGTTTTTGTAGAAAACTAAGTCTAGCTTTATTGCAAATATACATTGAACTCCAGATATTCTTCCAAACAAAGCTTAAATGCAGTCTCACTGTAAAAATAATTTGATAGTTAAAAGGTCAATTCTATGGGAAGTTGCAGCGTGGACGCCTGTCAATCCGCCAAATTTGGCAACGAAATGCTGTTAATTCACAAGTAAGCCTATTATTTATTATTTAGTTTAATCAAGGGCTTGTGAAATTCTACATTATCTCTGGGCCTGGTGAGATTATTGTAAAGCGTCTCATTTTATCGGTGGCATGGGTCGCCTCTTCTGGACAGTTACTGTAAATAACCTATCATCAGTAGCAATCAAATAGTATTTCCAATCCATCGTGAGTTAGCATTAACTCAAAAAAATCTCAGACATCAACACAACATATTTTAACTTCTTTATTATCACACAAATCTCGTTGATTATAGACTGAAACAAACGAGTTTTTTATTCACAGTTGCATAGAATCAATTTCTTGAGCCTAGTTTCTTTTAACTAAATTTGGCAAAGTGTAACTAAAAGTCATTTTCATTGCCGCCAAAACTTGACAATTCATACATTTTTGTGCACATCTTCCTTGAAGCCTATGTTAAAAATGTAATTACATGAGCCTATATGTAATTTGAAAAAATCAGTGCTGTGAAACGACTCTGATCTATTTTCCTTTGCGTTCACAAAGCATAGAACTTGTGTTACAGAAATATTTTTACATGAATTGAAATACACGTTCGAAACAACAAAGATTATTCATTTCGCAATTCAAACGACGCACAAACTTCAGCTTCCAGTTTCATCTCGTTACAAGAAAATAAAAATTCAAGTATTGATTTCCTCTGCCAAAAGAAATTTCAAAGGTCTGATTAGATGAAGTGATTTTTTTTACGACAGAACAGTGCATAGACAAGTAAAAAGAATGTCCCAAGAGCACCTCAGAATATCCGAGAATTGCCTAGAAAGACAAGCAAAAAGAATGTCCCAGAAGTCTTTGATCAGCGCTGAGTAATTGGTGAAGGCGAAGCCAATCTCAGTTTCCTCACTCAGTTCGAACCCAGCAGCTTATTTGCTTCTGGTCCCAAATGAACTTGAAAACTTCAGTTCGAATACAAGCATGAAATAAATGTATGATTTAGATTTGCTGGTTTATGATTGATACTAAGGGGCAATAAAAAACTGTGCGTGAGTATATTCTTTATTCCTTATCCTACGGGTAACGTGGTAAGCTTTTCGTTAAAGGTTGGCGTGAATTATTGATTGAACATGACTCTACAAAAGTTTAAACGCTTCGTGGGAAATTCTCACATAGTTTACAGACCAAAGTTGGAACGCACCCATCATCACCTGACACCCCTCCTTTGATTCGAACGTTTAAAATCAGCGTAACTAGTGAATAAAAACTAATTATATGTTAGCAGCAAGACAACTCAAAAATTGTACTACAAAATGACAAGCATAAATAAATGAAGATAAATTCATTCCACAAAAATACGGCGCATTGATTTCTAATTAAATTTCAGAAACACATGAATGCGTCTGACAGCCCTTTAATGTTATTACAGTCCTCTCGATAGCTCCTAATTTCCTACTCGATGTCATGAATTCATATTGAAATTTCGTTGCTGATATGTTTGCTGTTATCCTAGAAAAGAGCTTCATGGTATGACGTTGTAAAGATGAGACTCGGGCTCCTATATCTCTGGGCTGATTAGTAAATAAAGTAGTGGAAATAATATCACACTTTTGAATTTATTTCGAAAGTTATTAATACTGCTCCAGGTGTTGTGAAATTTTCACTGAAAAAGCAGTGAAGTCCAGATGCAGATTTCTTGAAACAAAAACTCAGACGAAGGTTAATTCAAGAAAAATTCTGTTATTTTATGAGCGACTGTTTCTTCAAACAAACAGATCACACTGCCACCTTAAGACCCCAATAACAATTTGGGTCATTAAATCGATGAAATTCGTTAAATCTTCAGATAAATCCTTGTGTCATATATGTCCACGTGTAAACAACGTAACATGCGTCAACTTACTCAAGCTCTACGGTAATACTGATTGTACAACAACAGTAACGTAATGTTTAACCATAAAACTCCACAACATACACCAGTTTAGCAAAAATATAAACGAAAGCGACAATCTTGACTTCCTAAAAGCCTCATTCCGTGCTTCTCGAGCCAAGCAGCCTGTTGATATCAGCAACGGTGGCTTTATCGAATCACAACGTTTGAAGTCTCTGTTGTTTGCACAGTGAAGGCTGAGAGCTGCGGCCATAACCAGTAGGACTACGTCTGTTGCAGTCAGCGCTGCACTTTCCAAATTTAATCGGCTAGTGGATCCACCGAGCCGCCCAAGCAGAAGACAACGGCTTCTTTTTTTCCTGCTAGGAAAAATTCGAATGTGAGACTGGAAGCTGCAAGAGGGAGGCTTAAATGAGGTGTGAAGGTTGATTTTTTTTCTGCTAAGAGAGCTCTGCTGATTAGAAAATGAAACGTAAGGAGTATCGACACGTTTGAAAGGTCTTTAATTTTTTAAATGAAACGAAAGTTCATTTTCACGAGACGTTCGTTTAATGACAGTACAAATGTCAGTAATAGTACTTCCCGATTGTTCAGGGCTGTTCCACAGTTTTTTCACACATTTGAACACTTTAGATTTGCCTTCAATGAGTAATCGATCATTCTTTAGAATGCCTCCGAGTATGACTACATAGGTTTGTGCGCATCCCGTTGGGAAATCAAATTGCAAGGACAGCAATCAATTTGTCTTTTGCACATCCTATAATTATCACCAGCAGCTGCCACCACTTCCTCTCCCAACCTTTATTCCTCACGACATCTCCCCAGAGAGGATAGCACCCAGAAGCTATCCTCGATCTCAGTGGCGTCCAAAACTTCGGAATCGAATACTAACTTCAGGCAGATAGGGAGATCGCAAGAAAATCTATGACCCAAAAAGCACTGAGAAAAATCGAGCACCCCAAATTGAATCCACAACAAAAACGGAAAAGTCTCTCGTTCGATTTAGAATGAAATTTGGTAGATGTGACAGTCTTATTGACTGTCAAAATGGAGTGTTGTAAAGAGCTCAGGCGCTCGTGGAAATACAAAAGGTATATCAGTTGAATTTGTCAAGTCACCAGACGTCGTGAGTTCTTTTGCCAGACGCTTTCCTGTGAGACAAAGCTGAGTTGTTTTGCTTTCGGCAGACACTCGACGGTGCTTGAAGACGTGCTGTACGAGGTACACTTCAGATCAATCCTCCAAAATTGTGCATAGGATGACAAAATAATAGTATTCTTATGTATAGAGAGTCGATTTTTGAGAATAATAAATTTTCAGTGCTAACCCACAGACCCCGATGAGTTCAGACCCCGTTTAAATATTCTCGAAACGTGTCAAACTTAAGCTAAGGCCTTACGCACCTGTTTCATTATCGTCTCCTAATGTCGCTTCCCCTGAAGTATTCTTATTTTCGCGACTAAATAGCAATTGTGTGAATTGTGATGAGAGTCCGTCTAGGCAAAACAAACGGCACCCTTATTTCAAAATTGGTTTACAGTATACACACCTAATTAAATGTTGAAGTTTAGGTTAAACGTAACGCAGCTACGAGCGCATGCGTAATAAGTGCGCGTGAGAAGATACCTGAACTTCACTCGTGCGTCCTAGTGTATAGCCAGCTACTAAATTCAATCAAGTACGATGCACTGAAAATTAATATTTAATGTTATAAACCTGCATTCAATTTTTATTTCACTGTGCGATGTGCAATGAAATAAAGTATCTATAATTTCCAGGAAAATAAATCAGTTTTCATTGAAAAAAGCTGTATCTTGACAAACTTTTCAGCGATTACTAATAATCTGTTTAATCTCAACATTTCTAAGTGCATATGCTCTAATATATATTTGGATTGATAAATAATTGTGTCCATTAGAAATGTTTATATAGTTAAGCCTTATAACTTGCAAGTGACGCATGAATCGTCATAGAATGTCGTAGAGGACATCTTTAGAACTCATTAGACCCTCGTAATCCTTAGGTCACTATAATACAGTTCCGTTTGAGCCTTTAATGATTCTTCTTTATGTCCTTACCAATATCAGAAACTAAAGAAAATAATTCATTCACTTTAGTACCAATGAAGCATCTATGTTACGATGATAAAAGCTTTATTTAAATACTGTGATGAGTTTTGAATTCTTGACATATGTGTTTTTTTTATTTTTGTCAAATTTTGTCTTTACTGAAGAGTGTGCACGGTTACAAACACGTGAATATTACGATCAGAGTTTTAATACTGTATGATAGGTAACATCTTAGGCAACAGATCAATATATTGCGCTTACAAATTTTGCAACTCAGAAAATCATTTTCATCACATTTTGGTGAGACAGGTCTTTGAAATGACATAGGCTCGTCAGTGAATTACAGTTACTCAGTTATACCTCATTCGAACAAAATTTACTCACAGCGAGGACTATAGGACTACATTATTATTTGTTTAGAAATTCTCACTTTAAGGGTGACATGTAGTGCATAGTTTAAAATGCATTTCTTTCATTCAGTGCCGGAGAAATATTAGAGCAGCGAGATTTATCAACGTAAATTTTTGCAGCATGTTGGTAAATTTCATGTCCCTGGCTTCTCTCACGACATTTGTAAATACTACCTGCGGAGAACAAAAACGCTCACAATAATGATAAGCTTAGCACTCTACCTCAAAAGTTTGTTTTATGATGGCTGTTAATTAATCGCGTAAAATGTTGTTAAAATAGCAAGGTATTAAAAAACGCTGCATAAGTACGTGATGTTTTTACAAATTGATGTAGAGAGAAATTTTATCGTTGATTACTTTTGCTTACATCCAGAATACTGAAGAAGTTTTCTAAACGAACAAATAATTCTTCTTTAAATACAAATACCAATTTCGCTTCTCATTATTAGCAATGTTAAAGAATGTTCACTTTTGCTTCATGTTTATGCACGAGAATTCCAGATGCTCGCTGACTGGATCTCGAATGTATAGAGCAAATCTCATGAATCCAATCCAATTTCGGATGTATACCTTGATAATTGAAAAGATACCGAAACCAAGACATTAATGTATTTGAAATGAAGATAAATATCCAGCCCTCGCAACATCATGTCCAGTGTGTCCATTACTCATCAGTCCATTACTCGCCAGTCCAGTGACACGAGGGCACGACTGCCGAAGCTTGTCTGGGACGCTGGCGCCCCTGAAGGTTCCCGACGCTGCTGCTAACGAGGAGTCTTGCTAGAGGTAACCCAAATTTCCACGTAAACAATTTTGAGTATAAATTGGAGAAAACTTTCAATACATTCTACGTAACTCTGCACGCCCGAGTTACTCGTATATCAGCTGTGTGCGTAAAGTTTCATGCGATCGAATATCAGGCGAATATCGTCAAGCATTTACTTAACATGAAATCTGTACTCAGTTGAAAATATGTTAAATAATATCAAATAAAACTCAGCAAGTTTTTGAACTAGCCCCACGCAGCCATCACTTTTTTGGCGCACCACAGGTATTTTTTAAAACACGATGGATAAGGTTGAGTTGTGAAAAAATGTTACCAAAATATAAAAGAAACGCTGAAGAAGTATGCGTCGTTTTTACAAATTGGTGTTGAAAGAAACACCCCGGAGACGTAGGCAGTGCGTGTAATTACGATTTTCTCTTTTCTTATTCTTCCTTTGCTGTCGTTCCCCCATAGGAAACAACGGCAGAACTTGTAATGCTTCTGCCCTTCCCATGAAACTCGGATTTCTAAGTTTAATTCAGTCCTGAAAGTTAAAAACTTGTTTGGATCTTCGATTGCTGTGGAGCAGCAAGGACATCTGGGTGACGTAAAATCAAATGCAACGAGCGTTCACTTTTTACAATACTCATCAAATACTATGCTCAGTGGAGAGTTGTCATCTACGTTCAAAGCGCTGTCGTTTTCCTACAAATCCCCAAAGCCTGGTTATTTATGAGAAGCCATTTCAAAATGTGCTTCATAGCTCCCTGTACCTTTTTCGAGGTGTTACTCTTGCGTTATAATAGGAAAAAATAAACTCGGGCTTGTGTCTAACAAACTCTCGCAGGCCAACGCGCAATGCAAGCAGAGCAAGTGCTTCGCAGCACAAGAACGAACAGGTATAATGGTTTTCGGTATTGTAAAGCGGTTATTGTCAGAAAGTATTTAAACATTCTGGTGACTCACTTAAAAGCATGAAAATAGTATTTATACCGTCAAGACGATTCTACGAAATTAAAATGGATTACCTAAAATGTTAGAAAACTAAGACTTTTTTCAGGGTTTTTGAGAATTTCCAATCGTAATGCTTCTCAAAGAGGAAACTAGCTCTTTTATTTTCCGATTTTTAATTAAAATATAAGACTCCATTATAATTTACGCCAAACATGGTGAGTTACATGGAAATGGAAGTTGGAAGTAACTAAGATGCAATGAAATTGTCTGTGCTCGTATGTGGAATAAATATATTTCTAAGCTCTAAATACCTAACTGCACGTACTACAAGCTCTAAGAAGTATTTTCGATTACTACGCGACTCCTCAAGAATAAAATGCAGTAACAACTGAGACAAACTCCGCAATCCAAATAGAAAGGAGCGACGCTAAAACATCAACAAAGCGGTTCCGATTTTTCTTTAGTTTTGCGGGCCATTCGATGCGCCGGGAATCCTGGAACGATGGAAAGAAATGGAATTGAGCCTGGAACACCGGGAGTGTGATGCGACGCTTCAGACTCGACTGAGTTTGCAAGTGCCGTTTGTGCTGATGAACATCGGCCTGCAGAAATTTTTGGGGAAGCGATGTTGCGAATCAATAAAGGCGGCGCGACCTGCGAGACTGGAGTGAGAGTAGTCATTTACGAGTACGTGCATGTGTTGTAGATACACCAAAATAAAAACGTATGGTGACTGTGTGTACGATAATCTTTCGTACGCCTCTTGAATTAAGTTCTATTTATTAAATGAGAACGAAGAGACATATTACCTTCTTGTTAGTTAACGGATTTTGTTAGCTTGAAATAAAAATCTGGCTCATAGTTCAAGTTTTACCACCTCAAGTGGGAGAATGAAGGATAAAATTTATCTGGAAAATTTTTGCGATCCAGTCCTAAAAAAACAGCAAGAATTATTTCATCCATCATATTGAGCCCTTTCCCCTTATTAAGGCTAAGCTTTCCCCTTTCCCCTTATTAAGGCTAATCCTTTCACCCTATGAAGGCTTAGCTAATGTGCCAAAGGAAAATTTCCCTTTGTCAAATACTATCGCTCTCGTACTTTTTCAATGAGAGAATTTTTTGAAAAATACATCCCTGGTTTGCGTTCTTTCTCTTCAGTTCACGCTGCCTAGAATACGCTGCGCCTTGTGGACACCGTGATACTCGTGCGTGTTATTGAGTGGCGTGGATCACCAAAACCTACTTTATTCAACGTTAATAACAAATGCTGTGGGAAATTAGAAAAAGTAAAGTGCGTGAGCTCTACGTTTAGATTACGCCTTAAAACTATGCAGTTTGCAACTGCATGCTTAATTTTTATGTTTAACAATACCAATACGAGAAACAACACCATCGTATGCTCTCATAGGCAAGGAAAAGTTCATTAACCTTATTTCAACGCTTGCTGCATATTCTTTTTTAATTTCACTGAGTACACAGAATAACAAGCATTATATAGAAGCATTGAGAAGCCTGCATTACATGGTGCTAAAACAATTCATTATAAATAAATTCAAACTTATATTTAGAGATCTTTCTTATCATACCATCCAAGAAAAATGTTTCTAGGATAAGCAGATTAAAATTTTAGCTACAGAGCATTCTAAGACTTGGAAATCGTGAAAATTGTGTTTAAACTCGGAGAAGAATAAAAAGTGTGAAAAGTTGAATAAATCATAAAGCTGACCTATTAACTTGAATAATTGCGCAGTTTCCTAAATAATGCCGGACTCGCAGGAACAATCATCAAAAGCTATTTGAATAACAAAGCTCTCGGCGAATCTGGAACTTATTTCTAATTTCTTGCTTTGCTCTTAGGAAGTAAAATGACGTGCAAGTATATAGTGATTTAAGCCAATGGGATATTTTTTTTCCGTTCTCCCATCAGCGAAAATCCAATTCAAATAGACTACGAAAATATATACGAAAAGTTTTCACCGATTCTTCAAAAGCGAGAAGATTACTCTTAATTATACTAAGCTTCTAGTCCTTACAAAAGGCTTCGTAAAACAATAATGACGTAGAGTACCAGTAATTGAGTACCTAAGAGGCAAATATTAAAATTGTTATTCAAATTTTCAGCAAAAAATCAACTTAATTTTCAAGACATCGGGTGGAATTTCGGGGGCACGGAAAACGAAGAGACAGGAAAGTAATCAAGCACATGAAAGTTTGATGACCGGAAACCTGGAATGTTTCGAAATATTCAGGAAAAATTTTAACGAATGATTAATAATGAATAGAATTAAAGTATTAATATGATAGTAGATCACAGCTTACCAATGTGTTACGCCTTTGAGTACAGATACACCATAAATGAAGGTGCAGTTCTCTCTTCCCAGGTAAACTTTTGATGACGTAGCATTTAAACTAAAGAACACTCAAGCTCCAGCGGCAAAACTTCCGGGGCGTTTCAGTGATTATGACTGTAGAGAACGTTCGAAATTCCGACCGTTTTTACCTCCTGTAGCAGTACAAGGAGGGAGAAAAAAAACACCGCCTGATAAGTTTGTTTGTTCCTTTATCAAGAATGACTTTATTTTCGAAAGGACCTATGGCAGGTCACGTTTCCCGCATTTCAGGGAAGAAAAGAAGCTCGGATGTTTCGACAGAAGTTGAAAATCTTTCGGTTTGGCGACACTGCTTTGGTTCCCGGGAGGTCCGACAGCCAAGAAATGGCAGGCTCCATTGGAAAGCGATGGCCATTTGAACGCGAGGCCTGTGTAAGAATGAGGGAT
>VOMN01023139.1:0-22942 GCA_014899125.1 Orchestia grillus | reverse complement strand
TTCAACGAAATATTCATCAAACGAGGAGGCACACAACAACTGTTCTTTAATTAATTTTCAAGGTAATTAGAGTATCACACCCAATGAATCTCAGAAAACTGTGGCCATCACTGTTTGAGTCGACTTTTGAGATTTGAACTTGATGGGTCTTGAAAATACACGCAGGAGCCATTGCTTTGACTGCTTTTTAGACTCAAAATCATACTGGTAAATCTAAGTTTCATCTTCGCTGATCATTAATGACAGAAATTGCTCTTCGTCTGATTGAATTTTGTTCAACAATGTTAGGGAGACATCACTTCGAAGATTCTGTTGATCAGGCCGCAACGCTCTCGGGACCCATCGTGCTGAAAGCTTGCTCAGTCCCAAATTATCGTAAAGAATTGAATTTGTCGACCTATAGGAAATGTTTAGAAACGTAGCTATGCGATTGATAGGCATTCCCCAATCTTCCTCAATTGAATTTTGAGCTGCCTCAATATTTCCTCATTTTTTGATGTTCCTAGTCTTCCTAAGTAAGGGCCGTCTTCAAAGTCATCTCTTCCTTCTTTAAATCGTTGAATCCACTTGTATGCAGCAGTCTTTGTTGTAGCACGAGTTATATAAAAAACTAGGCCAACCGTGACCCGTTGGGTCAAATAAAATTTATCAAAATCTAACCGTATCCAGAAGTACATCGTACGCAGTTAAGCGAGTATCCACAATACATGATTAAACGAAGGGTATAAACTTCGAATATCTCAGACCTGACAGACAAACGATTTTGCCCACTTCTTCCTTCCCGTATCCACTTTACTAACTCGCCCGACTTAAATTCCTTTCTTTAACATGACATAAGTGAATAATTTTCTCTTCTGAGCACGACTTCAAACAAACAAAACGACCAGAGTTTTAGTATTATACTAGTATTTCCGCAGCCTCAATGAGTTGTGTTCCTTTCCATTTGTGTTTTACCAAAAATTTGATATTCGACCTTATCCCAAAATATCTCTCTTCTGCGGTCGAAACAGTAGCTTCTCTTTTAGAGGGCCTGAACAATACGAAGCCTTGCATGAAATTGATTGCAAGTACCTAAAGGCAACGTAAAAGCCCAGTGAAATGTTCTGACATGTTATAATTTGTTTCAGCGTGACGATTTTATAGATATTAAAAAATTCTGCGACTTTTTGATTTTCCCTCGTATATGTTCGCACGTGTTTATGTGTTACAGTCGGATAGTGAAATCAGTCTTTACGTCTAGCGACTAAACAAGGCATAGTGTTAAACCCGGTATTACGTGAAATCTCTAAGCATTTCAGGCCAAGCCATTGGCTACATTAGGTTAGGTTAGAGTAGGTTAGGATATGTTATGCTAGGAAACTAGAGTAATATGATAAATCATTACATTAAGTAACTGAAATTTTAATGATTTCATGAAACGCCTAAATTTTTTAGTTATTACTTACAATGACTTACTTCACTGACTCATACCAAGTCGTCATGTCAACATGTCACACATTGTGGTTACTCAGAGTGCTGGCAAGGAGGGCTACGACGCTGTCAGTAACTAGAAATTGAAGAGTAACTAGAAAAAACCTCGAATGAAGCTCTGGCAACTTGCAAAACTACACAAGTCTCTCAGAAACTTCAGAGATAGCAGCGGCTGCCTGGATTGACCCTGGTATTACAACACCTACTGACGTTCACTCGGTGAAAATTCTTAACCAAGTAAGGACAGCTTAGTAGGAACATGCCAGCAATGAAATAGAGGAATTCAATAACAGAAATAAAAAGTCAATCAACTGTACGTTTTCGATCGGAGAAAGGATGACGCTGGAGTATTCGTGAGTGAGAAGTAGAGATACTGACAAGCTGGTCTCTGCTATAGTCAAGGAGGAATTTTCCACCTAATGCAGTGAGACAGAAGAAAAATATTTGTGGCATTTCACTCCAAAAAAGATTACTCAAAGAAACCGGTTGAGGTAGTGGCTGATAACCCTGAACTGGCTCGGACAGATGTATATAAGCCTGACCATGAAGGCCATTGGACGGGACAGCACTAAAACAGGAACACAATGTGGAAAAAGGGATCATACAGTAGTGGATGGAGAGGAAGATTGAGAGGAACGTGGTCTGGACTGCTTGCGACCTCCACACGAACGATTTGCCACTCAGTCATCCGATACAGAAGCTTGATGGCAAGACTCTTTCCAACAACAGATGTTCTAGTCCTCTTGGTCAGGTGCAGGACTCACTTCCTGAGTTAAAAATACATGGTGTTCAGGAAAAATTTGATAGTAATTCAAATCCATATTTTTCCAGATTTATGTGAGATATTTTACTATACTTCGTTTCATCTCTTCCTCGTTCATTCATGTACGTGATGTAAGTGATGGTGTGATAATACACGACTTGAATCCACGTATGATAATCGACACAAGTGAAAAAAATAATGGAATACTTTTGTCAAGAAAGAAAACGACAACATTCAGGATAAAATATGGTTTACTTACAGTCTAAAGAATACACCTCGTATCATGCAGGTCAATCTCCTCAACACGTGGTGGTTTTTGAATGAGTCTTCAGTGAGGGGGACGTGATGCCTCCGTATTTTTTTAAAGAGAGTCTCAGGCTCAATCCAGTTGACTGCATAATGCTGCGGAACGCTATAGTTAAGCTCTGGATTAGAAGAAATGTCAGTGGTAAACTATATGTATGGTAGAAGACTTGGCTCTCCATCACGCTTCTGGAAAAGTCACAAATGGTTGTCAAAAATTTTTATGACTTCACTCAACCTTATGTTTGACATCAAAACGCTTCGGATGAGAACCCACTAGATTTTAATGTATGTATGCGATGAGGTTGATAACGATGCCTATCGCCGTGTCAATAATACGTATGCCCAGCCGATCGACATATTTTAGGCAGTTTTTAATAGTAATATGTCTTTTCAATAAGTTCATTGTGATATTCCCAATAATTTTTGTTTTTCTTCGAAATAACCGTCAAATTTGTCCCAAACGCATTGTGTATCCAACAATTAAAGAATCGCAGTTGGCTCTCCACTTGAGTTTATAATGACTGGGATTGATGACCTGAGTACTGACTAGTACAATGGTCATAGAATAGCCAGTGCCCTCAACACTGAGGTTATGCCTGATGAACTTGCTTGCTTATGAGTCGTAGTAGATCGAGTCTCACATTCTACATTGCTCACAAAGCTCTAAGATTCTGCAGAATTTGGGTCGCTCATCATAAACTAAAGAACAACCAGCTTCACAACCTATATAAGCTATTTCCCAGGCCATCGTGGGGGTCAACTCGCTAAGTTAGTTCAGCACAAAGGTGATGTCATCGATCTTCCACGGTTTGAAGACATGTTCTTTTTCAACTTGAACTCCTCAAGAATCAGCCGAGGAAAATTATTTAGATTGTGGAACAATCCGAGAAAGGATAATCCTGGGTTATTCATTCCGAGGCAGTTCAGCAAACATGGCTCTGCAGTAAGGATGAGAAACAGGGATGACTTGGATTTGAGACAAGAGAATCTGGGCCAGAAGAATCAGTTGGAAACGATTCCTCCAGGATCAGGGAGACTCTTGGAATCAATTTAGATGCGAAGACCTTCGCTAATCTGATAGATCGCTTAATGAAGATCAAGGTTAGCAGTGAGCTTCTTCTCACCTGTTGCCTCACCAATGCTCAAGTCACAGTATTGTTCAATGTTCAACTGGACCATACATGGACAACCCCATAAATAACTCTCTCTGATCCTCACATGCCCAGAGAATATAGCATTGTGTATAGCAAGCGAGCGAGGCCAGAGGCTCATGTTCGGTCAGGTGATGGGGAAGGCTGCATCCGAACTTAGATGGTCAGCAGGGAGGTGACCAGAAGAAACGGAACGGAAAGTAAATGACCTGTTCTTTGTGATGTGAACTATTGAGAATCTTAGCTGCGAAATAGGTTAATGTATTTACAGTTTTCTTTTCCGAAGGAATTATAAAGTTTCCGCTATCATTCGCTTCACTATTTCAAAACTATTTTTGTCTTAATAAATTGATCCACTGCAATGGTTTTACTCTACGCAATTTATTTAACGATGTTGAAAAAAGGATGGTATACTAAATTTTGGTAAATTTATAGTGTTAATTTGCATGATGAAAAGCTAAAAATTTTCAAATGTGAAGAGTTTGCACTTCAAATAAAATCATTTATTCTATGAGCCGATTTTCCAAAATAAAAAGAAATCCTTGTCCTAAAACACACCTTACTGATAAGCTGTAAAACCATTCAGGTACAGAGGAGCTTTTTTATTGTTTTCAAGGCAGTCTTTACTTAGCAGCTGCTCGCAAGCTTGTGACTCATAAAAACGGACGTTACACCTCTGACGTCACTCTCTCGTTATGACCTTGACTGTCATTACTAACAGACTGTCTACTGTAGCGGTATGGAAATTTATTATTCCTATATTTTGTATATTCTATAGAATAATGTCACACTTATTTGCGGAGCAAATTTTCCCTAGTTTTGTAAAACTGCTTATCAAAAGTATCATATATTCTAATCAACATACGTATGTATTCTTTGTTCAACTATAATTCACTATTAATTATAGTGCCATACTTTAATATTTTATTCATACAGAGTGCTACGGCGGATTATCCTTATCGGCCCTCGCATATATCCCTCTACTGATATGATACTCTGCGTGTGATTATTTTGCCGCTGTTTTTTGCCGCTGCGTAGAATGATCTCATACACTACTCGTGTGTACAGCGTGATACGGATGGAGTCGCGGGTGGCTTACTTTTGAGACTCAATCATCACCGCGCAGAAAAAAGATGTCAACACTTAAAACGACGGACTCACCTAAAAATCACCAGGATCCCTGACCCCCTTTTATCGGACTATATCTCCTCTTGAAAATGCTTTTTAAATCAACATTAAAACCTCAATCTTCGAGCTGTGGAGACAGCTTCTTTTCCACAGAGCATGTCAATGAAAATACGGGGAGAATAATATTCTACGCTCATCATTTGTCTTGGCAATTATCCAAATTGTGCTAGTGACCAGAGATGCGCAGTGCACCAGTGTTCGATAAAAAAATCGGAATTCCTCGGTTTCTTCTCCGTCATTTAGCTTTGTTTAACTTTCGTGTCTTTTGATCACCCCAAAACCCCACGCTAGAGTCCAAGTAACAACGATTCAATTGATATTTATCATCGACTCTCAATGAACTATTTGCACGCAATTCTTAACAATTCAGACGATATATATGATCAATTCAATGATCTCGAACCAGCAAGTCAAAATCTGCTCCATGCTCCCAGCGAATCGTACTACTAGACCTGCCACAGTTTTCAACGATTCTTAGACCCTTTCTGAAACAGCACTCAAAAATATTACGGAATCAGAAACGATAAATGTTCCTAAATAAACAAAACGGTTCCCTGATACTCCATTACGCATTGGTTAGCAACTTGTAATTTTCCCTGTTGACAGTCCTGGTCTTTGTACCTTGAGTACTGTTTTTCCAGTATTGTTGAGCAAATTTTAATACCATATACCTGATCTACAGTTGATCGTATTATACCTGTAACGCAGCAGAACTCCTAACGTCGACCAACTCTATGCGTCTGCCAGAGTTCACCAGATGCGGTTATATAGATCATACATGCTCTCCGCTCTGTTACTTCTCTTGATGGTCATGGGTCGAGTGAAAACGTTCACGCACGATACGTAACAGTGAGATTTACGTGTATGCTTTAACGTGCATGAAATGTGCAAAGCAGCTTAAGTAAAATAATTTTTACGAACAGATAGTTAATTCATACAGCTGCTAACACAACAGCTGTGTGATTTAGCAATTTTAATGGTACTTAAATAGTGCTTATTATACTTCTTTAATGCCTGCATTTTCTTTATTGTCTTCTAATACTCCAGCTGTATTTATAGTTGTTGTGATTGTTACTCCTATTCCAGGTCTTATATCTCACGATGAATACAGTTTTTCCTCTATTTTAAATTCTCCAATTATATTGCATTTTTCATTATTATTATCTTCTTAAATTTTATGATGATTACGAATGTCTACGGTTACTCTTATATAACGCTATTAAGAATTTACAATTTTGTTTAAATGCAGTAATTCAATACAGTGCAGAGATAAGTAGGAATTCGTGGTGTTTACATAAAATATCAAGCGTACATTACGTGAAACTCGTTAGTTAAAGATACTTTTAGAACTTCTTGTTTGGAAGGAATCTTGAAGTGACTCAACTAAGAGTTCACTTTCTGCTGCGCAGTTCTGTCTATTAATTTTCTTCAACATATGAGATAGAGAGGTATTAAAAACCGGGCCTGCCTATCATGCCTCCTTGCCTCGTCGCACAGTACTACATTCAATAGAAGGGGTCTTTTGTAAAGTCTCCTATCCTAAAAGCTAGGTCCTACACTAAATACAGAAGGCCTGTTTGTTATGACTCCTTACCTAGAAGCCAAAGACTACACTAAATACAGGGGGCCAGTTTGTTATGCCTCCTTGCCTGGAAGCCAAGTCCTACGAAAAATACGAAGGACCTGTTGGTTATGCCTCCTAGCCTAGAAGCAAAGGACTACACTAAATGCTGGGGGCCTGTTTGTCATGCCTCCTAGCCTAGAAGCCAAGTTCTGCATTAATGAATAGACTGGGCCTGTCATGCATCCTATCCTACCGGCCAAATTTTACATGGTGAAGTCGAAGAAAGAATTGAGTCAAAAGTACAGCCAGATATATGGTCAATTAAGCAATGTTTCCGTAACTGTTACAGATAAAGAAATTTGGTATATACATATACATGTACATCTCATACAAGGTTTCTTAAATACTTCGCTAATTAGCCCTAAAAAAACGTGTGGTGAAATTAAAAATAATGGGATTTCGGTAATGAGCTTTAGCTAGAAAAATTTCGATTCATTCGGAGCAACTCAGTCAAAATAACTTAGAAATATTTTTAAAAATTTTACGCAGAACTTGGGAACTTGACGAGCAGCGTTTGCTAAACTTTCACAGGTAGAGATCATTCCCTCGTATAACAACACACAAATTTTGTCACCAAACACACGTGAAACTAGGTCAGGACGTCGAAGGATGTATAGGTTCGCGGGATTGTATTGCTTACAGTGGATCGTTTATAAGAGGTTCTCAAGTGGAGCGAAAGGAAAAAGAATTATTCGAGAAGGGCTGAAAAAAATTCTATCGTTGGAAGTGGCCTCACGTGTTGAGTAAGCCACGATTGGATAGAGGATAAGGCGACGAGTGAGGTAGACCTTAAGACAAAGTACACTTCAATTCGCGAATAAGAAAGTAGGGCACCCTCTTGGAGGCAGGGCATTTTTCAAAGTCAGAGAATTTTGAGATAGGATCGGGTGATTGGTTTTGGCACCCGTGGGGAAAAGAGGAACTGGAGGAGCTCCGACCGTCCCCGAGAGGGACGAGACGAGCCTCTCAGGCTAAGTATTGAACATTGAGCAGACTACGCGGGACTGCTATTGAGGAACTTGTCTGCTGAGACGAGAGCGAGCTACACCACTCAAAACACCCAAACTTCTAACTTCTCCATTCAATGTCTAATATCAGATATGCCAGTGAATCACTGCCAAAATGAGAATAGTTTTGATTAACCTGAAGTACATCGTCGACGTGTGGCCTAGATACTCCACCGCTCGAAACACTTCATTAAGAGAAAGCATATTCGTGCCGTATCTTCAGGAACACCCCTCCAACGTAATCTGCAGGTGAAGCAATAAAGAATTCACCGAGTTCCATGTTCAAAAGTGATCAAGCTCTGCAAAATTCACTCCGTCATACAGGCGGAGTCTTCGGCCTCGGGCGTCATCGGGCGTCATCTCCGATCGGGCGGCCTCGGGCGTCATACAGGCCGCCCGAGGTCGCCGCAATTAACTACCAGTAACGCAGTCTGAGAATTCAAAGTCGCCGTCGCAACACTAATGCGAGGTTACTCAAGTTATGTCCGACCGATACGCATCATCGATGGTAATGATCATCTTCGAACACCACCGCCAGAACTACCGTTTCTTGTGTCGCTGCCATCGAAGAAAGTAAGAATGTCCCCGTTTCTCCGATTTGAGAAGATAAAGTACCAGCCTAATAAACGAAGTCATCGAAGTACAGAAGAATCCATCATCCAAGTGGAAGACCGCCGTTCCGTGCTAAAGTGCATCTATAATAACCCAGTGAGGGCTAAGTGCCGAAACTACATCTGACTGACTGTGTAACTAGATACATGAATATTAATATAGGCGTCCCGCATGAAACACTCTCGACCTTTGGCTGAAATTGCGTTATCGTTAGGCAAAATTTTGATGGTAGAGGAACTCAAACATGTAATTGACCAATTTCTTAATAAATACAAAAGTTTGTTTAATATGAATGTTAAGCGGCTGCAGAGTTATATTGTTTTGAGTGGATTGTAGAGGTTGACTTTTTCGCTGTGCAAATGTATTTATCTGTGAAATTTGTTTCTCTTGGTGCTTCGTAATAGGTCAGCGATTCTGTTACCGGCTCTGTAATCATTCACATAATTTGTGCCAATAATCAGTCAATGTCTCTCTAAGCAAGTTTCGATTTCTAGATAACTTATTTTAATTTGTGTACTTTGATTTCCCGTGACATAATGGCTATGGTGAAAGCGTTTAAAGGCGTTTTAATTTTTTCTGCTTTTTTATTCCCTCTTCTGTGAGACACTGGGTTCACAAATATGTAGATTTTGTTGAGAGGTGTGAAACCACCTCTCAAATCTTGGCAATTTGGTTCGATTACGTATTGTAATTTGTCATAATTCATTGATTAATTTCAGCTGACATAAATTTTGCTCATTATCAGTTCAATGGCATTATCATTTGATAGCGTGTCAATCCAATCGTAATTCATCTTTGTACATTAGGCTGGCAAACATTTCATAGCTTGTCTTTCTTATAATTCCTATTTTATGCATATTCATATATCTACAAACACCGAACCAGATACTATCACAAATAGACAACTTCATAAAATGACTGTGCTCATATCCATGGTTTTCATGAACATTGAAAAGCGTTTACGTAATTAATATGATAAAATTACTCTAACTAATGAAATGGCAAAAGTCTCCTTTATCGCGAATACAATCAGTTGAATATGAGCGAACTTTACAATTGATGGAGAAAGTGTACATTGATATTGCTATTTTCGTAAGTTTGAGGACGCATCAGTGATCGACCGTTTATTTCTTAAATTATTTTATTGAAACGAATAGTGCTGATTTTTTTACCGATAATAAGAATGCAACGCATGAATCTAAAAACTTACGAAATCGAGGGCCAGGTAACTCATGAAAGAAGCGAAGGCTTCCTTCAGCCAGAGCTCGGACCACCAAATTGGCGTGACCAGATTGCCGAACCACTGATGAGCGATTTCATGAGCGACGACTCCAGCCGCAGAAAAATGATCACGCGGAGAGGCTTCAGCCTCGATGAGCAGTACGGTCTCCCTGCAGCACACAATGGATTGCTCTGAATAACTCAACATTTCAATATACGTTGACCAAAATTCTACACCCTACCAAGCATTTCGTCTAGATTAACATTCAATCAAGTATGAACGTAGGAGGGTGTCGTTTAAAAACGGGGTTATCACACAAAACTGCAGAACAAAAAATTTGTACGGGAGTCGTAAGAGTGAAATGATTGAGTGCCTTATTTATTGCACCAGTTTGCTCAGATAACGAGCCACAGCAGCAGATATTCTATCGGGTATTGGATTGATATCTATTTTCGTCCGTAATGTTTTTCACTTGATGAAAAATAACATATGATATCTAATCAATCTTAAACTATGACGTATATGTATTTCAATTCACTTGCATGTTTCCGATCTTTCGGTGCGATATCGCCTGTTAACTCTTATTTTTCAATGTGGAATTAAATGTGTAGTTTTTATTGAAAGTATCTTGCTTTGAAGTTTGGCATATCATTTTAAATGAAACAAATTGTGTTCGAAATTAATAATGATATAATACTGTTTCTGCATGAACTGCATGTTTGACTGAACTTTGTTCATTTTTGCATAGGTGAGAATTACTTGAGATTTGTAATCACATATTCGCCACATTTAAATGCTAAAATATGCTCGTTTTGTAGGCAGTTTAGCTCATAAAAATGTCTTGACATCGTCTCGAGTCACATTTATTAGAAACGCTGTTATTTTATCTCTCAGGTCATACACACGCGCTAAAACTTTGACTCGAGACAACCACGAGAGCCTGACGTACAAGAATGACAAACAATGCGGCCCCTGCTTCAATTTCTTCACAAATTGTTGCATTAACTTTTTGATATATAAGATCTTCATTTTCTTAATGAACCAGAAAAATTTTTCATCTAAGATATTTGTGCATAATTTGTATATTTACTCCAAGCATGAAATATGAAAGAAAATGCATGAGCAAGTACTTATTTATATTTATTTTTTTTATAAATGATATGGGAATTGTGAGTTGACGGTTGTTGGGGCGGAGCGATTGTTGAAGGGAATCAAGTGATAAATGCCGTACAATCGCCCAGTTGTTAATCTACAAAGAAAGTCACTTTTACCTGAATGAGATCAGGCTTTAGAGTACAGGAATGAGTCCTTAGTCGCAATTGTGGCACCGCTCAAATCTGCTAACTTGGGCTAGTTGAGCTCTTCCAGCTCCGGGGCTATGGAAGTTATTCGAACAGTATCAATATTTTTTTGAAAGACATAGTCTCATACGAATTTTTTCCTCGTAATCCGCATGATTCACAGAAAAATTAAAAGCACGAATTACTAACTTATACTTGCTGGCAAGAAAGACTAATTTAAAAAATAATATAGCTATAGCATTTTTGCGCAGTAAAACACAAAATTTAGTTGAAAGCTAAATTCCGGTGTAAAGAAAATTATCAAGTGCATGAAATATTTTGCTCACCTGCTGGTGATGAGACCCCAATTCTCCATAGCCCTGAACTTAAAATCAGGTATGGCAAACATATCAAGTTTAGGTAAAGCGTAATCAATCCCGAAGTAGTCTTCGAAATACTCCAGCATTCTAGGAGTCACGTCGTACGAATATTTGGCTTGACTCAGAACTTCTGGGCGGCTCCATACTGCAAGAAATTAACCCATGTTAGGAAAACATTATATTTGGAGAGTGGAATAAAAATCAGACAAAATTTCGAACAGCATATCCTTTATAAATTCTACACAACGTTTAACCAAGTTGGCTCATGCATACAGGAGATGCTGTTGCAACACGAACAAGTCAATGCTTTATGCTCGCAATTTGCTACTCTATGAGGTTTATACAGTAACCGGCCAAAAAAAATCGTTGCATCCTGGAGAAATGTAAACGTAATGAAAACAATTTCTGTTTATTGAACCATATTTTAAATCATGTTCATGTAATAGTTTATTCTATCACCTTTTGTATCAATTATAGTTTTCATTGTCTTGGCTTAGATTCTACAAGATTTTGCAAACAATGTAAACGAATATTTATGCAAAAGTTGAGAAAGATCTTCCTACGAAGAAGGAGGAACTGTTAAGGCTCGCAGCTCTCTGTCAAGTTGGTCCTTCAAATTTTCCACAGCGTTCAAATTAGGCGACTGCGGAAATCATTTCATGTGAGAGAATAATCCTTCGTGATCCCTGAACCAGTCATGCACTACATGAGACCGCGGGATGCGAGCGTTAAATACCGGAAAAATACCGGAACCATCGGGAAAATAAAAATCAATAGACTTGTGTAGTAAGTCAGCTAAGTTTAAAAAATCGAGATTTTATTTTGTTGCTGCACAAGTTTTCCAAGCCTAATCCCAACCATGTGCAATTAACCTATATCGTAACCCTAACCCGGGAAGTATGTACTGTTGTAGCGGTGCATGAAGAATCCGAAGCTTCATGGGCTTCTCGTTTCACTCTAACTTTGCCATCATTGTGGAATAAAGTGAGCCTCGATTCATTTAACCACAGGACGTGTTTCCATTACTCTGCAGTTCAGTATTTGGGACCTCCTGGAAGTTGGAGCCGATTCGTTCAATTAGCTTTAGTGATCAATGGTTTCCTGGTGGCGACGCAACTCCTTAAAACTATTTCCTTCAGTTCTCCCTCGCATGGTGCGAGCAGATATTTTCTTATGGTTTTCTTTATATATACTAATCAGCTGCTGAACACTTTTTCACCGGTTTGCTTTCACCAATCGTTTCAGAGAACGCCTTTCACAAGTATTCAGAATTTTGGCCCTGCTACTATTAACACTAAATTATTTCCTGCGAAGAATTGTCTTTTGTACAGTCTTAAATCTTATGCCCATACTTTGTGACACTTTTCTGGTAGATTTTCCAGCCTGATGCAGACCTATAACCTATTCTTTGTCAATGAAAGAGGAAAGTTTCGTAAGTCTTTTCTAGCGTTATTATTCATGATTGCTGTTGTGGAGAGAGCAGGTGCAGTGTTGGCTACCAGTGGCACTGAACGCAACCGTTGTTACCATATTATTTTTCTTCAAATTTACCATGAGAAAAACTGTATAAACTTGTTCAAATTATATTATCTATTCGTATGCATGTTATTAGGGTGCGACAGTCTTTTTGGCCGGATATTGGACATTATAATTGCTGTATTAATCAATACGCGATTTCATGAAGGTCAATGAATCAATTGTGAATTGCTTCAAATAAGGCTGAAGCTTGAGTTCTTGAAACTGCAAGTTAGCTCGAAGATTTCTCTTCTGTCAACAAGACCACTAATTTCGAAGAAAGAAAAGTTGAGTAAACGGCATGTAAAAAGCTGCACTGGAAACGTTTGGTTGTTCTTGTGTATAGCTTTCTCAATTGAGTGCTGCAACTCACATAACCATGCAAGAAAAATGTGTGGATCATAATTAATGTACCGTAAAAAATGCTGCTTTCAACTTATAATTTAACACAAAAACACGGTTAGGAAGAATTGCTCTGAATACTATAGTACACACTACCTTCGAAAATTATTTACAAAAAAATTTTTTTGCCAATAATTCAAATAACTTTTCACGAAAACCTTTCAAACTTCATACTGTTCTTGAAATCACTCTCTCATACGCACCGTCAAAGTTTTGATGCAATTTTCCCGCCAGTAAACAGCCGCAATTTTGATTCATTGTCATAGTAATCGCCATACTAATTTATAGGCATGAGCGAAGGAGCGTAACAGTAGTTGAGAGGTCAAAATGAATCCAAAAGCTCCACAAAACGCAATCTTCCTAAAGAATAGGTTAAAATGATTGAATGAGTTCATCGGAAAGTGGAAACAATTTGTTTGTCACTCATCCCGATATGTGTAATAGTCTATCAGACAATGTAAAACTGTAAAGAAATGCACAAGTGTTTCATGAAACTATTCACATAATGAAGAGTGAAGTTCGTTGCAGCCCTCTCTAGACCAATAAGGAAGTGTGGATAGGTGCTGTTACTCCTGTTATGCTAAACACTTAAAGACACCTGAATAGGCTCGATAAATACGTGACAGAAAATATACGAGCTCTTTTAAAAGCTATGTACAAGAATAAACGGTTTGAGTGGGCCCAGAAATACATGAATCAGCCATTTAGACATGATTTGTTCACAGTAGAGCTATTCTCGGCGAATCTGATGACTGGAGGAAACGTCGGTTCTTCCATGAGCATGGATTATGTACCCATTTAAGAGTCAGCAGGGATGTGGTAGTGTGTTGTTTTGGGCTGGTATTATTGACAGCGAAATAGTTGGGAATTTTAGAATGGACGACGGTCGAAAACTGACTGCGATGCATACTTTGACTGCCTGAGACAAACTTCTTTGAATGGCATAACTCTAAAACCTTAGCATTCCGGAAAAAACATTGTATCATGCATGCAAGATAATACTTCATCGCACGTGACGAAGCTTACAGCTCATTATTTGAACAATGCCTTTGCAAGGCATGGCATGATTATGGCGCGACCACCTTGTTCTCCTGATTCAGATCCAATAGAGAACTTCTAAAGAATTCTTAACAGAAAGACGCTGGAAGGCAAAATAATTCTAAATATGACCTATTAAATGCCGTCAAGACTGCTGCTGGTGACTTTTTTGTTTGGATTATATCCCGAAATTTACTTCATAAATAAAACAAAGGCGTCTTGCGTTTATTTTTAAAAATGATTGTTATGATGTGTACTAGCTGTGTAATCAAGTTAAATTTAAACTTTTAAAATTCCATTCAAATTGTTAGGAAAGTAATTTATGTCCTTCAGTAAAGTTCACATACCTCATCCTATCTCTAAGCGAATCCTTTGTTCACAGTAGTTAGTAATTCTATTTTCATTTTGTTGCGCCAAGCATTGACCTTAGACTTAGAAAATTCGCATAATGATCATATGGACGATGTTCGAGATAAAATCCTTTACTTAGTGTCAAGTTCTACAAAATGAATCGGATATCTTGTTTTGGCAATTCATGGAGTCCGGACTAATGAAGATTGTGAAATATTTATTGTTTGAGGAATTGTGCTGTGCGATAGCCAGCTGTGTCTCTTCCACTCGAAAAAACATCCGAGCTATGCAAATAGAGAGCAGACCCTAACCCGTAAGATTCTCAAGGCAGAAGGCCTACCATCCCTTCCCACTAACGCCATAATTCCCTTGTGCAAAAACCTATTCATCAGAGCCACAGACTAACTGATTAATTCATCTCTGTCATCTCATTCAAATTGTTACCACCTGTCTTCCATTTCCGCTTTACGGTAAATGGAAAAAGCTTGCACTTCATTCAAACCCTGACGATGATAGAACTGCAAATCCTGTTATGCGTGATTGATCGTGATCTTCAAAATTATCTTCCAGAATTAAATCCCCTTCCTAATCGTGTCGCGTTACAAACCTGATCCTCAGGTTAAAGAATACAAAATTTAAACACCCGAAAAAAAGGCATCGGACATTATTTCTCTGAATTGAATAAATATAAAACAATCATTTTCTTTAACTTCTTCCTTGAATGATACTATTACAAGATGTTTCGGGATATTTCCTCATAAAGTGCGACTGTGACCACTACAACAACGCATAAAAATAGCCACCGTCGGTTTACTACGACGCAGATCGTGTCAAAAATTTACCACAGATTTTGGAAGAGTGTTCTAAACAAAGTATGAAATTAAAGAGATTTTTATGGAAAGTATTTGAACTACTGTCAAAAAGTGAGTTGCATATAATTTTTAAACTTGGTGTATATACTAAATTAAAGAAGGAAAGGCTGCTTCTTGTTGTTGTTTAGGTGTCATCCCATTTGTCTTCTCAATATTAAATGAAGTGTGTTGATCATCAGTAACTCAGAAATTCTCTCATTGTAGACATTTGATTACTGTCCTGACTTATTTTTTACCCAACAGAAAAGTGAACTCTCTTCAAACTTTTTCATATTCCTCAAGAGACTTTCTATTGAATGAGCATTGCAACTTTTTTTAAAACCCTTTGAATTATCTGAGTTTAATTCTTAATTAATGTAGGATCCAACGAATGTTTTACTCTCCAGGCTAGTCGTCCTTTTCTGGACCAATATCAGTATATTAGCTCAGGAAAGATATAGTAATCATTATTAGCATTACGTCTCAAAATTTCAGGATACTAAAGTTGATTCATTCTGTATCATGTTTTACTTCATTTTTTTGCAAATGCAACTTGCAACTGTGTTTAATTGTGTTAAGCTCCTAATTTCTATTAAAATAATACTGAGTTATGATAATTTGTGCTTTCTCTACAGCTCCCCATTAAAATGTTTTATTTATTCGTACTTTTCGCATTTATAAAGGAGTTCTGAAAGTATACGTTGGTGAGAATTGAAGCAAAAGGCTTTGAAAGCAAAGAGTACATATTTGTTCTATGAAATATTATCGGACAGAACAATGATAAGCCTGGTGAGTAGCCTAAAGGAGATCACAAAAAGACGGTTTTCATATTTTCTGCCGTTCCATAAAGAACAGGAGTATTGGCGATATGGAGGACGTAATTCTACCGTTCCGTAAAGAACAGATGTATTAGCGATATGGAGGACGTAATTCTGCCGTTCCATAAAGAACAGGTGTTTTAGCGATATGGAGGACTCAATTCTGCCGCTCAATAAAGAACAGGAGTGTTAGCGATAGGGAGGACGTAATTCAAGTATATTGCTGTTCAGCCTCCTTGTATGTTATTTACCTCACATCTACTTTTGTAATTGACAATACTATCTTTCAGTTAAGCCTGTGGGATTGCTAAGGCTTGCACAATGTGTATGTGAACTAATGTTTCGTATCCTTGATAGTTGCAGGTCCACTGATCGGACGTCAGAGCAATGTAGTTTGTACGAATGAATCCCGAAATACTTTAGGGAAAATACTAGCACTCTTAAAATGGCCTTTCGAGGACAGACCACTTCGGTACTCCTGTCTAGGAAACAAATTTTTGTAACGTAAAGTTATATTATACTTTGCTTAGCACTTTGTACGCTGTATATATACAAGATGAATTATTGTCACGCAGCACACCTGAGGTGAGACAATTAAGGATTTTGAAGCGAGAAAAATGATTGATCTTCGTCGTAAGTTTCAGTTATGTATTTACTTACTTTACCTAAATATAGGGATAATATGCCCGGAAAAGGTATTACCATCGTTTCGTAAAGCTTAAAAACTACACTTCGAAATTATGAAGTTCGAGTAGGACATACCTGTAAAATTAGTTGAAGTCAACTGTTTGACTGGCAGAGATTTCAAGGCGCTAATGTGGAACGCGACGATGAAGGTCGACATAATGGGAGTGGTGGCAAAAGTAGTGATAACTTTTCCATCTCGCCTGGAAAAAAAATGGCTCATGATATATCTTGCACAGGCATGCATTTAGGCACTATATGACAACACCTATCATGTAACTCATCAAATTACTTAGTATGAGTATACGTAGAGAGTATTAAGTGCAAACGCTAATGAACATATTTACGTACGTTGAACAAGTGTTTGTAAATCACCGGCGCGGGCTCGGCCAAAATATCTAAACTTACTTCACGGAACTTTAAAAGACTGGTGACATTAATACCCTACCAGATCTAAATCCACCTATGAGTAGCACTGAGCCTGCAGTGTTTCGAGATCATCATTGCACACTTGTTGACTTTACAGCTTATGTGTTTATTTAGTCTATTCAGTCTTATAGAACAGTTCAGGACTTTAAAATAGTGGCCCAAAGAGTTGAAGGTGGTCTAGTACATTATTAATATGGGCGCTATGTTTAAATAACGTAAAAAGCGGATAAATTATCCAAGAACCTGTTTAGCAGTCAACATCGCATTTTTTCAGACTTTTACGAAATCTGGTGTCATGTGGGAGCTGCTATTTTTGAATAGCAGAATCCTAGACATTTATGTTCACACGATATGAAGCTTGTTCAGTTTTTCGCTTTCATTAACAAAAAAAATATTTTTTACATTGGGTGACAGAACCTAGTGAATGAGTAAAATAGCGAACTCGTAAGGAGTGAGAGAGTTTATATTAATGATTTAAGGTGTTGAATTAATATTTCTAATTGTTTAATTAACAAAAAAGAAGAATTCTCACCTATTCGTGGTCGAAACAAGCGGCATGTTGCTATGTGCAGTGTAGTTCGAAAGGTGCACGAGTGAGATGTCGAAAGTACTCTTGAAGCTGGGTTCATCAAACCCAGGGAAAGCTCTCCGTGCATCAGTCGGGGAGAACTGAGTAGTTGCCATCCAGCTAATAGAGTTGAAAAGTAATGAGCCACTTTGACGTCTGAGAAATCAACTGAAACCAATCTATGTAACAAACAAGAACGTACCTACACGATTCTTTACTGCATTCATCCTTGACGCGCTTCAGTAAACTCTGACTAATATCAATTTATGTTCACTTTATTGAAAACACCATTAATATTTACTCATCAGAATTTTCAATTTCGTAGCAAGCTATGGACGTTAGCAAATGAAACTTGTTTTAAAATGATTCAGAAGAAAATCGACATTAAAATTCGACGCTCAGAAGTCAAAAATAGCCTTTTGCTCCCACCATCGCCCTTTGATACTTTACTACTATTTTACAATTACGGTACTATGTTACGGTACTCTTATAATACTATTATAATTATAGTCTCATATACTAAAAAACTGATAAAAAACCTTTACATTGTATGTTCGTAAAATAATTCAGAATATATTAAAGAATGCAGCCTCTATTGACTTGACTTGATTAAATTCCCCATTTCAAATAATATTTATTTATCTTCTCCGCTCAATAAATTGGACTTGATCAGTCGTGTGCAATGTAAGCATAAGTGCATTAGGATATTTACGCTAAGCATAAGGTCCTGTAGGATGCCCTAAAAGTCATAGAACTTATTCGGGCCAACAAGTAGCTGCGTATAAAAAACTGCCCATGGTAATGGTATGAGAAATCCATGTTCGTAATATCTTTAATAGATGTTAGGTGATGACTATGATAAGCTGCTGGGTGGAAATTTTTAACATCGAGACTTTAAATGATGCAACACTTGTGGTAATCAATTGGTTCAGTTGTTTCAAATTACAAGAAATACACCGCAGTTATTTTCAGTAGGTTATTAGCGTTTGAAAGGAACTCGTTGCTCTTCTAAAATGTCCCATCAAGAAGTTGTATGAACTGTGGCATTATGGTAATTCACATCCGATTGCATGACGAAGTTTTTTCTTATCAGACAAAATGAATATTTTGTTTGGGACACGGGAAATAACAGCAATTTTTTTCCTTGGCTAACCAACTTGTTTCCTGAAGGCTTTGTTAAGAGTTGTTTACGTTGCATTTCAAATTTTTTGGTACTTAAGTTATCTTGGACAATAATTACTTAGTCTAAGTTGCTGATAGTTTATGAGATGACACCATTTTCGAAAGCTGGAGCTAATGATTTTTTTGCAGTCTCTTTTTCCCAAACTGTGCAACGAGTATTTGAAATTGTCCATAGAGCAATTATTTGCTTCGGCACATTAAGACCTGTTGTTCTGCAACCTCTGAATTGCTTTTTGACAATGTTCTTGATGCCGACGCCCTCCTTAATGAATGCAATCATTCGATCTCGTGCTCCTTTAAATTGATTCAAAATCTAAGGTCTTTGCAATGGGTTATGCTAAATTTTGAGTAAATTAATCAATATTAACGCTTTTTAGATTCAGAGTAAATTGAATGTTTTTTGTCCTGTACTGAAATGCCCTACAATAAACGGCAGTGAATGTCTAGTTCAAAATATGTGGAATTATTCTCCTTTTAGACCTAACTTCTCCCTGTCGCCTTCGGAAAGTCGGGAATGCGAAACGGCTGTGGTCTGTGAAGGAGCTGCAACAATCATAATTTGTACTAGTGAAGTGCAGATTAATAAACATAGGCATCAGCATCGGCGGGAATCGGTATCGACACGTGATGAAAACTGCCGAACTCGATTCCTATTATAATTGTAATGTACAATGTTAATATGAACAAAAATAATGTTAATTTGATATCATATGCAGAAGTCAAAGCTAATTATCCCGTTTGTAAGTACAGAGTGTTTTTGATTAATTTTCTTTCTGATTTAGAGCTATTTTCTAGATTAATTGGTGATTTTCACTCATACTACGAGTCATTCTGAAACTTGTTTCTAGTTCATTCCCTACTCCTTTTTATTGCTTGAAGGAGCGTAGTGTTTTCAGGAACCAACTTCTTCTTTAAATATTTTTGATATTTTATATCGTAGATTTTTCTTCAAATTTTTCATCTTACTGTAATGCTTCCTGCCAGTGCTTGAGCAGCTATTTTGGGCAAACAATGCCCTAACGAGTAGAAGTCAGGTAGAAGTAAATGTTGCTTGTGAAAACTAATCTACCAAATAAATTACAAGGTTTCGTTTTACTTCATCTTTGGGACTGATTTGTCATAGGTTCTATGTCTCCGTAGGTGCCGTATTTACTCTGCGTGATAGAGAACATGACAAGCATATATTTAACTTTTAATATAGATTATAAGTCTACCTTTTTGTTCGCAGAAGCAAGATTTCATGGAAAGAGGAAATTCAGTTTGTAACTACAAACCGAGTTTCCCTCGACCCCTATATTATTGGCAGGCGAGCCAATGTCAGTTCCCATTTACAACGACAAAAAAGCGGGACTGTAGAGCAATTGAAACATGTCCTGGGGATCAAGGTTCCCTTTGTTCCAGAAATATGGCAGAATTGGAGAGAAACGGGAAGCCTATGAAGCTTTGGGTCCTTCGTACATTGCTCCGACAGAACAGGCTTCCATGAGCGGTGTAATGATACGGTGTTGAGCGACATGGTCGGAATTATGTTCAGCAGCCTTATACAGTTACAAAATGAAATCTCGAAATTATTTGAACATCCTAGTTGACTAAATATGCCCGTCCATGGATTTTTATTTTCCTTATGGTTCCGGCATTTTTCAAGACAATGCGCACATCCACCGGTCTCATGTAGTGCAAGATTAGTTTAGGGATCACGAGGAATCATTTTCTCACATGGTATGGCCTTCACAGTCTCCTGGTTTAAACTCTACCGAAAGTTTGTAGAACCAATTGTAGGAGAAGATGTGAGCATAGCATCACCACCCCGTACGTCTTCGTTGCAAGACCTCCCTCAAGGTTTGTTTCTCTGTTATTTGGACAAATCATCATTTAGATTAGGAAAAAAAATATTGTAGAACCTAGCCCAATAGAATGAAAGCTGTTTTCTGTGTAAAAAAATCATTCAATAAGCTATTGAGTCCCATCGTTTTTGTTAAGTCCTCATTTCTCCAAAGTGCGACAGGTTTTTTTGCTGCGTAATGTACGATAAAACTATCTACCAAGCGGGATAACAGCATCAGTGAAAGGGGCATTATGTTCTCTCCACACCATCGGTAGGCCAAACTCGAGTCAAGGCCTTCTTTTCTTTGAGACCACAATCGCAAAGTCTAAGCACATGTTTAGCGCGCTTCGTGAGAAGCCCAGTTCATGTTCTGCTGATCTCCAAGCCGAACTATTGAGTACTTAAAATGAACGCTCGAATTAATGTTGAATTCATATTTGAGTATTAAGCGTTTACCTCTGAGTAGTTTTTTACATCATCCATGTGCATTAAATGCTACTAATTTTTTTTCCTTCAATAGTGGCTTCAAATTTTCAAATACAGTTAAAAATAAAGGTAAAACCACTTTTTAACTGTTAACATAGTTAATAGGCTATTAAATAGACTGAAAATGTATTGGCATTATTGGAAACGGGCCTACTTTTTTGTACTTCTGATAAAAATACCAAGAAAGACGAAGCTATCGTTATACAATATAAGGTAATTTCATTGCCATGATATTATTATTTGGATATCCTCAACTTCAAACTAGGAGTAATGCTATACTGATGAATAACCCAATATTCAGGTTAAAACGCGTCACTTTAGAATTTGATCCTTAGAAAAAATTTCAGTAGTTCGCACAATATTCTCCGGTATTCGGTCCCGTATTTTGCACACGCAAAACGTATTGCGGTAGAAATCAAGAGGGCTTCCTTTCAACAATATCAAACCTTAACACGTGTCAAAATGGGTGAGGTTCCAGCATATATGTATACATGTGTAATGCAAGCTTTAGGCCACATTAAAGAGTGCAAATGCCATCAGCGTTCATTGCATTGCACCATGCCATCAGTTTGATTTCAAAAATATCTTTCATGTGCAACTTTTGGTTATTTCTTTAACTCACGGTACGTAATCAGAAGAGACATTCTGGTTCAATGTCCTTGAATCTACAAATTAGGCCTCCTACACTGACTATGATTAGAAAACATAAATTGTCCATATCTTATAAGCATGAAATGATAAGGAATATTGTGATCATGATTATCATTGCACTTCACCAGCAAAATAAATTTTTAACAATTGTTATTATTATTCATTTATAAAGCCTATATTAATCCTGTTATGACTCATACCAAGCATTTTTCCTATTTATCCCTTTGGTGACATAGTAACTTGTCTAGGTAACGATAAGTTACAACAGGAGCAGCACGTAAAGGTGGTATTTACCTGGAAGTAACATTTAGTCGCATGGACATACGCCACGCAATTACGCGTAAAATCATAATAAAATTCAAAAGAAGATTTATAAAACTAATGGTGGCTTTCAATATCAGGAACAACGTCACACGTAGATCAAATGAACTGAATTCTACCATGTCTCGTTATTATACCTTCTTGATGCTAAACTATTTTATTGTCCCTTCAAAAGCACTTGAATGCAGTCCCAAAACCAAAATTCAACCTTACAACGTATACCTAGTTATTCTATAAAATAAAATTTTACAGCGAATCCGAACGATCTGAGTCGGCTTCATCGTCTACTGGGTTCAGGTATGGAGATCAAATTGTAAAGAAGCGAAATATACTCTAAGCGACGTAACATAGCATCACGATACTGCACCTGTCCTTTCCATCCTTAGTAATGTAATGAGATCTGTAGAAGCCCACAAGCTTGTTGTTGAGAAGTCCCTCGTACTGCATGGAAATGTTACAGCTAGCGCCTGCCGGCAGCTGCTGTTCCAATTCTGCGGTGTACATCTGACGAAACACATCATACGTCTGGCGCCTAACTTGCAACGATTCCATCACTTGTTCCTTCGTCAGCACCGTAACCTATACAAAGGGAAGTAAATAAATTCCGGCGTGTGACTCATCCTATGCATGTTAATATATTGCCCTACCTAGCGACACATATCATACAAATTTAACCTATATATACTTAAAAGGACATTGTAGAGCGAATGAAGGTTTTCGTAGACAGTATTAACCTCCTTAACGCGTTGACTCCGAAGTGGGTCATATATGATACACGCGATCATCTAACCTAAACTAATGTAACCAAAGCACTATCA
>VOMN01023136.1:0-20709 GCA_014899125.1 Orchestia grillus | reverse complement strand
ACCTCACGAATCTTCGCCACGAAACTTCGTTATACACTTTCCAGCTTCAGGATGTTTTCTCTGGTGCCTGGATTCTATCAGTGGCAACAGAACTCGGTCAAGGGTAGGATCAGCGCCCTGAATAGCGAAAGTATCGGTTTTGATTCTCGTGTCCTGTAGACTCACAAGATCCAGTCAATTTAGGGCTTGCATTTTTTGACTGTTTGGTTGATATGTTCTCGGAATCGTCCGTTCTCCTCGACGATAACAACCAAATCCCTAAGGGAACTTTTTTTTCTATTTTCAGACCCCCTTCCGTTTTTTATGAGAACCTGTCGTCTGGGTGCTTTCCAGACCTCATCTGTTCGAACTTGCATTTATTGAATTCCATGTTGTTTGACCATACCCATTGGTGGATTTTGTCAAGGTCTTCTTGCAACTCCACGTACTTTTCGACACTTCTCATGTCCTTGAACAATCTCGTGTCGTCAGCAAAAGAGGAAGCGTGGGAATATAGTCAAGGGGTATCTATGTTTGAGACATGCAAAAGGAACAGTAGTGACCCCAGCACTGATCCTTTCGGCTTCAACGAACAGTTCACGTACGCACATTGCAAAGATCATAGCTGCGTCACTCTCCTGCATCAGAGCTCATCAGAGACTCCGAGCTTAGAAACTTATTGAACAAAGTGGAACTGAACTTTCGTTCGTGCAATGAAGAGTTAAATTAACATAGTATTATCAAGAAATAAGTAAAGCTTGCTGTCAATTTGATGACTCATCCGAAACTTTGAATGCAATATGAGCGTCTAAACGAATTACTATTTCCACTATATAATAACACCCCAGTATTGCTTACTTGATTTGTAGGTCCTTCCGTCCGTCCGCCGTAAACTAATAGCGAGACTGTCATCCAAGGCAGTCCGTATCAGTGATACTGAAAACAACATTGTCAGAGTTACCGTAAATAAAAGAGCATCATAAGAATTTGAAATCATTTGTCTCACCATTTTTGGCGGGGCACACCCACCAGTACTAACATTTGAAATGGCTTCTTGAGAATCAGGGATCACTGAACGAGGAGCAGAAAGTGAGATTCCTACAGGACGTGAAAGACATGGAAACCATACAATCGGGGACCCTGGCAAGTTGTCGTGATGATTGGTCGTTGTTAGGCTTTACTGAAAGAAACCGCTCTTTCTGAGCAGCTTAGGAATTCGGAGAAGCCGAAGTTTATGACATTCATTTTAGTCATGATATGAAGTTTCATGTGATAAACTTCATCTTGCCTACTTTTCATTGCACACTTTTCAATTTACGCAACATTTTCTCAACAAAATGCGTTAGATTACGATTTTTGATTTTAAAAACATATTTTGGATTAGAAATATTACCAAAAATCAACCTATAATGTCAGAAAAAAGTGATACGTTTAATATATTTTTTTCAATTGACTCAGCACAAAAACCTGGTCACAAGAAACACGCATCATATCAGGATTCATCGGTGCAATTTACCTGAACCGTTGAAAGCCCTTAGACGAGTGGCGAATTATTCGTATAAATCTTCATTTTTCCCCTGAGTAATGGTCCTTTGGTGAGCAAATTATAGTGGCGAGCGGGCCGTGGACGCTCGCCGCGAAAAATTTCAATGAAGAGGTTTGGGCGGGCGTTTGGAATGGAGGTACGATGTGAAATGATCGACCACTCTAGTACCGTATGTGATGGGCGTTGAACCAAACTATGCTATGCTAAGAAACTATGCTAAGAAGGCGTGAACATGCAAAATAACATAAATTTGAAAACCAAAGTATTTGGGTGAAGTACCGCATGATTTATCTCCCGTTGAGGAAACAGGATATTATAATTATCTAGTTTAGGAGGTATGTGATATAAAATTTTGCGAAGGAATTATACCCTAGAAACTATTGCCAATACATATGTACACACTAGTAAAATATAAAATTCATAGCACATGCAACTTTTGACTAATTTTCTAGCTTCATGAGTGAGCTTCGGGAGGTTTTCATCCTTACCTCCGCATGCTTACACGCCTCTTATCAGATAGAGGACGATGTAAATTCACACTCAGGCCTCCATTAGGTTCCTATATCGTAATCCAGAACATTATAGAAACTGGAAAATACTCTACTTTTGTTACTTTGCACAATATTTATGTGAAAAAAACAAAATTTGAAAGGTAATGTAACTTGTGCGTTTCCAATTTTTTAATTTTTATATCAACCAACTTAATTGTTAGGTTTTATATTTCTTATTGTTTCCATTGTTGTTTAAATATATGTTCAGTGTTCAGCAAAAGTTTTATTTATCTCCGATGATTTTAACCATATAAAACATTTTTAATAGTGCATTATTAACTTCTGTGGGTCGCTGTATATGCACGAGGGTCAATCGAAAAGCTCGAATCCACATAAAAAAACAGCTCCAGCAATAAGACATTTTTCTACTTTCTTCTCCATTATCCCTATAGACATCAAAGCACTTGGTCTACCGATGCTCCATCATTGCGTCCTTCACGAAAGAAGGTGGCTTCTTGGTCCCTATTACTCTTTCACAGCACATATCAAGTCATCCTTGTTACCAAGCGTCAATCATGAAGATGGGATTTGTGTGCAGGGAACAGTTAGAGGTTAGAATGAGCTTGGTCTGGTCAGAAGGAGGCATGGGAAAGCAATTCAAAGCCACAGATGGCTGCTTCAGCCACCGCAACCTCAGCGGAGTGAACGGGCACTTTGTCCTGGAACGAAAACAAACGTGACCCTTGCCTTTCAATTTTATTCCTTCAGGTGACTTAATTCTGATCCATAGTGCTATCCATTAAAAGTTATTTATTATTCGAGGTAGCCAATCATGAGTACACCCTCGGAATCATGAGCAGCAAAACCTATCCCTTTCTATCAGACGCTGCCTGCTTGAACCTTTTCGGTGGTGGATAACCAGCGAGTTCCAACAGTTCACTTTGAATCTCTGGTTCAAGCTCAAATTGATAAGCCAAGGTTTCATCTTGAGTTACTGACCTGCGCTGGAAATTCCCAGGGTTAGCCTGAAAGCGAGTCAGAAGTATCCCGGAAATATCAACCCTTTGCATCTCGGCTGTGGCGTCAGCATTTTTGGACCCATCTCGCGGACTGCTTCCTCATCCCCAATATCCCACTAAAAACATAGTGGGCTGAGACAATACTAGTGTCTACGGATTCAGCTGTCTGCTGGACAGTAAGACGTTTGTTAGCCAAAACCCTACGTTGAATGGCAATAACTTGATCTTCAGGGGTTGAGGTTTTTAGACGACCTGACCGAGTGTTGTCTTCTGTGCCGATCCTGCCCCGCTGAAATTGAGTTGCCCACTTCTTTACTGTTGCATTGGAAGGGGAATCCTCACCAAGCGTCTGAGTCACGTTTTCATAGAATTTCTCGAGCATCATGCCTGTATTTTACGTATACTTTATGACTGCTCGTGTCTCAGTTCTGTCTATTCCAAGACTCGTCGCACTACCCTTCACCTCTGTGTGGGCCCCTCCTGCGCACAAATTTGTACAGGACCTGAATAATTTTTTTCTAGTTTTAGAAGAAGACGCAGTGTGTAGCCAGAACAAAATTTTCAGCAATCGCTTCATTTCGGGTTGAGGCTTAGAACGTTGTGAGCCATCCTCGTTCTTCCTCGAATGTCGGCAACAGCTATGCGGGACCATGAGAAAGTCTACGGTATTTCTGACGAAAGTTTAACTTACTCTCACACCACATACTGATAGATCAATTATAGAGATAGAATAAAATGATATAAAAGAGCTAACTAAACTAAATACGTGGAATATTTGAATGCATTGTTACCAAGTTCAATCAAACTAATTTGGTTCAACTTGTCCGTATGGTTTAATCTATACGCATGAAGAGCACGTTAGCGCAACAACGAATTCAACAATCTACTGATTTTACTGAAATGACCCTTTATTGTGCGGCACAGAGTTAAAATGTGAACACACATTGATGCGTGTCTAGGTTTTTCTTACTGTTGGGAACAAGTTGGTTAATAGCCTTGAACGAACACATGTTCATTTAAAAAAGCTTATCTGATACCAACAATAACACTTTTTCCAAATGAATCGCCAGATCATCTTGACTGTTCTCATTGACTGTCTCATCTATGGAGAGTATTGGTGATTCGGAACCAGTTGTTACAAATAGAGCTCACAACCTGAATGCAACAAGCGTTTGATACTTAGAAACGTGCTTTACTATTGAAGAATGGAGAGTGAAGAAACAACCATGTTTCATTTGTTCACCATTTTAGTTGGCAATTTACAGTCGAGCTCACATTGAAGTATTCCTCGTTGGACCAGGTAAAAATTTCGTCTGGTGCAGGGGAAATACTATCCTGTATTTGCTCAGCTTCGATCAAATGTTTGTTTTCTGATGACTATAAAAATATTATTTTACATGTTTTACATAAGATTTCAAGATTAAATCATCATGAACAAATCTGTCCCGGGGAACTCGACCATATTTGTAGACATAATCCTATTGCGCTCTAGTTTCTTTGAAGATTTCGCACGATCTATCGTTCGCCCCCTGAATAATTCGTTTAATGAACTCTGGCAGAATTTAAGGTAAAATTGTCTTTTAAGAATATGAATCCATAACAGTACCTTCATTCATAAAAAAAGTTTATTTACACAGAGCGGCTTGTTTACCAGTGACCTTATTAATAATACCCACCGATTGTGCGGGCATAATTCTTCTTTCAAGTTAATTCTTGAATAAATGGCTTTCACCAAATGTACACTATGCCACAACCGATATTTAAAGTGCGCCGTGCTAAATATCGAGTAAATCCTTTCTTTGAGATTTTTGATTTAATAAAATTGATTGGTGATATTTTTGTGGCGCACCAGAAAACGTCATTCTCAATCTTGTAACAAATGATGTCTTAAAAAATGTTCAAATTAACTTCAATGATCACTCCTCCGGTTTGAGTTGCGACATTTTAAATCTGCTGAATATATGTCAGGGAAATTTGTTTTTTCATAAGCCCAAAAAACATAAGAGTTGTTCCTAAGCAAACAATGATCAGCATCAAATTAAATCAAATGAGGCACTAAGTGCTCTGTGTTAGTTGCTAGCTCACATCAGCAATAAATGAACAATAGTTTTGTGTCATCGTTCAGTTCATTTGTTTTCTAAATATATATCTAGCTTTAACCATCCATTACAGTTTTTTCTTTTGTCATGTTTCCAGCTTCTGTATTTTTCAGACTGCCCAGAATTGCTCTCAACACCCGTGCCCGGTCTCTCATTGCGTTCAGAGAACGTGCGGTTGATGAGAGCATCATGCACTTGAATTTACTATTGAATGACCTCCTAGAAGCTCAGATCTTACACCTAGCGACCGTTTTTATGGGACCTCGAAAGAATCAAGTCTTCACGGATCCACCTTCATCATGGTAAACACAGCATCAACGAGTGCAAGTCGAGGTCAGTGCATTGGTGACCACCCAGAGACGAGAGGAAAAGCTGTGTATGCAGAGACATTTGGCAAATGCGTGTTGTGTGCGCAGCGGAGGACATGCTGATCACTGAAAAATTAAAATACAGAAAATACTGTAAGAGGCTGTTCTAAGTTGATAAAATTTGGTATTTGTATTTTTTATAAAAACATATTAAAAACATGGGTTTTGATACCACCATAATCTGGTGCTATGACGCAGCATTTATTGACAAAGTTTATTGAACATTGTAGGGGCTGCTCTACTTATGATGCAAAGGAATTTTTACACAGTTAAAATCAGATTTCAAGTAAAGAAAAGTCGAATATTTTAATAAAAACCAATAGTATGAGCAATCAATTAATCTGAAATTTTGTTTAGGATGGCTTGCTAGCACGCTTCCTTCGATGATTTCATTTCCCTAAGAATAAAATGACCCTCCGGTGGGTTACGTCGCAGGAAACGTGTTATAGTGATTTCCGACAAAGGAACGTATCTTTTTGCAACTCATTTGGACGAACATGCGTTATATTTAGATAGTGAAGCCCGGTATTACGTGGAATGCCAGGTATTCCCAACATTACAAGAAACGACTACTTCACTCAGTCGTTAGGTTGGGTTAGGTTAACACTTTGACCGCGAATTTCAGTACTGGAAAAATTTCATGCAGACAAATATCTCCGTTATCAATTTAAAAATGAAGGATTTTGTTTTCACAAACTTGGTTATCCTATTCATTCTGCTTCTAATCTCAACTAGCATACTCAAGCAATGAACACAAATTTCATGAAAGGCCAAAAATTTGTTATCATAAGAATGTTAGTGCTTCGGTTACGTTAGATTAGAATAATGGCCCGTTAGATGATCGCGTGCACCATGCTTGGCTCCTGTCGCTGTGTTAGGTGAGATTGGGACAAATCACCGTTAAAAAATCGTAAGTTAGGTTACATTTTGTTAGATATTACGTTATTTTAGGCTACGTTAGATGAGGGTAGACTACGTTAGGTTAGGTTAGGCAACTAGTGCTGTATAAATCTGCCAACTGCAGTCATTATGTTAAATGATTGAAACTTTAGTCATTTCCTTTATTACCTGGAATATTTAGGCATATAACGTAAATATTTGTTTCGCTCTCTGTCTTCATCATACTCACGATACTTAAGCATTCAAACTGGAAAATGAACGCGGCGGGCAAAGAAACTATCAAACTTTCGGAACATTTATAACTGAAAGAGTAGCATGCATTGCCACCACTATTCAAAATATTTTTTTATACTACTTTTTCAAAATAGAAAATCCGAAGTTTGTTCAAGATGTAGTAAAACCTAATATTTAGGTATAACTAATAAGGAAGTAATTGTATTAAATGACAAGGCTACCATGTACATAACTTACATAGCATAAAAGTAGAAGTTACCAAGACATCTGACAGGTAAAATGCAGGAGCTGACGACGGCTCGCCCTGTGCAACAAATCCTTACTTTGGGAAGATGGCATACCCGACACTGGTCCAACGTGACGTTTTTTGCTTTGCCGTAATTATCGTCAGAGAAGGAAGCTGAAACTCGAATGAACTGATATAGCGCGTGAACAATGAAATAGTTAATAGAATCAAAATAACTGATCTCTCGAGGTTAACTTCAACTTATCAAATCGAGGAGATTCAATTCGTCAATTAAAGTAAGTTCGATTTATGGTTTACAGCAAATTCAATTCATATTAGACCCTTTAAATAAGTTGAATTAGCGCCAATGTTTTAATAAGGTTGGCAACTAAATACCAATTACATTAGACGGAAACTGCAACTAGGGATGACGACAGAACCAAACCACTGTTAACTCGATTAGGCCAGACTTAAATAATTCCAAGTCCCTTCATTTATTTCAAGTAGGGATCAACACTTCTAGGGCGATTCAAGACACCGTCACTGGCCAGAGGGCTCGCCAATACAAACTAGCCAGCTCAAGGGCTGCCGATACAAAGAGAAGCTCGGCCAGCGATAAATTTAGGCGACCACTACTGCGGCGACGTGGCAACTCCACCAATGGTTCGGCCAGGAGCCGCATTAGTGCATTAGTCCATCATGGTCCCTACATCCACAACAAGATCTGATTTTTCAACCAGTGAATTCATGATAGAAGCTTCAACAACGGTCGCATGGGCACATGGGAGGAGAACAAAGGCAGATTGCGACTGCCGCATGCGAGCTTTGGGACGTAGACGAGGCCTTCCAAGTCTAAAAGCCCCACAATTTGTTAGTAAGGAAAAACGATTTTGTTAATCCGGCTCCAATGACCGTGAATGATTTTCGTGAGATGAATTTGTGATTTTGCAGGATGGCTTTTTCTAATGAAAGGCGATTTTCAGTAATACAGTGTGCCCATTAGTAATGCAGAATGGCTCAGAAAATTGGATGACATGCAGTAGTGGAAGGGTAATTTTGAATAATGCAGGGCGACTTTCAGCAATACAGGGGGCTCTCAGTAGCGCTGGGAGCTCTCTGTAACGCAGGGGGCTCTCTGTAACGCAAGGGGCTCTCTGTAACGCAGGGGGCTCTCTGTAACGCAGGGGGCTCTCTGTAACGCAGTGGGCTCTCAGTAATGATGGGTGAGTTTAAAACACTGAACTCTTTTTCAAATGAGTGTGTGTGGTATGATGATTACTTATTTTTATATCTTTTAAGGCTTTGAACATTTCATCGAAAGTTTAAACCATCTGAACATGAAGATAGGCAATCATGATATCATTTATCAATTCTCGAATTAAAAAGGTTTATTCTTTTTTATTCAGCCGGTTTATTGGGTCAGGAAAGAATAATAATCATAATCGTAAATTTTTGCACAGAACTTACTGAGTGGAAGCGCACTAGACAACGGCGTGTGATATAATACATGGGCGAGATTTAATAGTTATTCTTGCAAATGTTACAATGTATTTATGATGAGTAATTTCATTTCCGGTAGACTTTAGTGCACCTTCTTCCTGGCCTTGAATTCTCAAGTCCTCGTGGTCTGCGCCTGTTGCTGTACAGCAGTCAATTCCAGGTTCCTGGAATTAGATAAATTTTTCCAAGACCTGTCACGCACGAGATCGTGGGAGCGGCGACGTCTCATTGGCGGGCTTCCAAAATAGCTGTGCGCCTAAAGTTATACATCGAAACATGTTCGAAACGTCCGTTACGTTTTGAATGATTATTCGATGAGTAATGGCAGTCAAACAACTCCCATGTTTAGGCTCGTGCAGAAATTGTTGCTCGTTGAATACGTCAAAAAACAGAAATCTTTTTCCAGTAGCTTTTTTATGGACGTGATGAGGATATCGTAATTATTTCCTTTGTTTTTATACTCTTTGAGCTCGAAAAACATTTCGCCGAATGTCAAGTCAGACGTTCTGACGCGTAGCTCCACTATTTCGACTTAATTGTCTTAAATAATTGTCGATCTGATTTCTACCCTGCCTTCGTGAGGGCTAGAGATACTGAAAATTTTAAGAGTTTTTCAGTGAAAAATTCTCACACGGAACCACTGACGAGAAAATATACTAATATTTTCATTTCTGTTATTAATTTTCAATGTGTTCAGTCTTTTCCTTCCCTCTCTGGACCTCAGACGGCACCGAATGATACGAATTTATTTTCTCATGACCTTTCAAAAAATAGCATAAACTGTGCCTGTTTTCAACACTCTTTTCAGATCTGACCCTCAGTTAATTCATCTCCTTTTATAATCGTTATTTCTTCGTGAGTGTAGATGTCGATCTCATCCATTGGTGTCACTGATGGAGGTGTATGATTAGGAGAATTCCAGAGAGATTGATCACCAGTTAAAATTTCATTATTTTCCCCCAGTTTGTCACAGCCTCTATGTGTAACCCATTTTTCCATATTAATATAGTTTACCGTGTATGAATACTTATAATTGATATTTGAAAGTACATTCATTTTTGCCGCCACGTCCGCATTCTAATTTGTGCCCACAAATTTGATTGATCTTGCTTATAACATTTGTTTTGCCAGACACGAAGACGCTCGTCATTCAGTACAAGCGTTACTGGCTTGGCGATACTTCAATACGCATTTCCTTAAAATACGTAACCTCCTTCTCGATTCAGGTTTGGTTTGAAACGCATCATTTTAATTTAGAGAGAAACTTAAACTCGGCTAAAATAGTACACTTTATAACTTGATTTTGTGATTCAGGCCTTAATTGAGCAAAACGTCGGCTCTTACACTTGCTCTCTCGGGAGCCTGGTTGCCTCTAAGAGGGCTTAGGATAGGCAATAGGGTTGTGTTCGGTTAGTTAGATTTGCCTATGGGAACCGGTGAGTGGCGAACCTAGAGGCCTGTGAACGTTAGGTTACCTCAGCTTCGGGACTTTTGTCTTTCGTGCCCCCTTTACTTTCTTTAATATTCGCCCCTTCTTCGCTATCTTTTCTTGGTCTTTTTTTTCTTCTTCATCCTGAACTTGCCGTTTGCATGAGCAGGGAGACCTGTGTGGGAATACTCCTTACGCATATATTTCCTGTTCTCTACCGGCCACACAAAATGTTCCCTTCTCTTTCGTTGAGACATAGTCTGCGTCACTGAAGTGCTGCAGTCTATATTATAATCAGTAGTACAATACAAAAATGAATTAATGTTTAACCATTTCCTTTGTATCATGCATTGTGATGATTCTGAGTGGAAGTTTCAATCTTTCCTACTAGTATAAAAACGAATGATTATGAATATGTGAATGAAGGTCTCAAGGAAAAGTGCAAGAATAAAAAGGGAGATCGCTAGTGCTTGTATATTCACTTGAAACTTTGGTACTGTTCATTTATGGAATTCATGGACAGTACCTCATAAGACCAATGTATACAATTTTTAAAACACTAAAACGTCGGTCATCTTGCTTGAAACCATGCACACTTTTTCAGTCAAAACGTAGGATAGAAATTTAGAACAAATGTCTCAGCAATAAAATCAGGGGTTTTCCATCGTATCAGGGTTACGGTTCATAGATACTTACGTGAATGAATAATTTATTTAGCTTTGAATGTATAGTGAGAATTGAAGAAGAATCACTGGAGGCTCGAAGGGAACTTTAAAAGTAACCCAGCGGGTTAGGGATAGTCTAGTTATAAATAAAATTTTGAAGCTCGCGGAGAAACGTTCTGCCAAGTTTCTTTTGTCATTGCTACAGCTTGCTTCAAGAAGAATGCGTTACATCTTTTGAGCATGTGGATCAGTTATGTTGCCAAGCCGTGATTGCTGAGTAACTAAGCCTTGACCTCTTTTTTTTCTGGCACACTCTCACTGGGCGCGCAGCTCTCGTTGTGCTCATTAACACTGCAGGGCAGGGCCGTTTAAACCATAAGTAAGTGCCCATAGCAAAGTTTAATTAAGTTAGGGAGCTGTGGCGCAATTGGGCCTCTTAATTACGTCATGTTAGCGAGTATACTGCTGCACTGTTGTCCTCATTGCCCATACAGGTGGCGCAAGTCACAGGCCGGTGCCACTCCAACTTTAATCATTTAACTGACACCCATGTGAGCAGATGGCTTCAACGGTCCCTCTATATTCGATCAGTGTCAAACGTATGCTCCTGTAATTGGATTTCCACTTCAACCGGATTTCACTGATTATTAATGAGCCATCTTTGTTCAACTCATGATCAGCAAAGAAGAAACATGTGAGTGACTGAGAAGAAACATGTGACTGTCAGAAGAAACATGTGAGTGACTGAAAAGAAACATGTGTGTGATTGAGAAAAAACATGTGAGTGACTGAGATGAAACATGTGAGTGACTGAGAAGAAACATGTGACTGACAGAAGAAACATGTGAGTGACTGAAAAGAAACATGTGTGTGACTGAAAAAAAACCTGTGAGTGACTGAGGAGAAACTCTTGAGTGACTAAGTAGTACATCAGTATTCAAGTGAGCATGACACAGCGGCCTAATGATATGGTATCTAAATGAAAAAAACGCTCAGTCGAACCCCAAAAATGAACTTTATAAATGACCTTAGCAAAGTCAGGCGATATTTAAACTATGTACGACATCGCACCTATTAGTTTAGTGGGTCTGATACGTCAGTTTGTAAAAATGTCTTAAATCGTTTTTGAACCCTAATATTTTCAACGACCCCTCCTCAAAAAAATCTAAATCTAAAGTTCCTTCATTAATATTTGAAAGCTCAGCACAATGCTTGAAATTTTCCAAAATGAACTGAAACAAATACTTGAAAAAAAAAATTATTTTCCATGAAAATTAAGGATAGTGGCATTGATATTGATTCTTTGGAAAAGGTGGGCTCATGTAACATAATCTTTTACTTTTAAGAGATTGGCATACACTCTGAAGATCCGCAATAAATATCAACTTAGCGCACAATTGCCAAAAATCTAAAAACCCTTCTTCGGCCCAAGTGCACGACTTATCCTTTTTGGTTCCGTCATGCACCATCCCCCCCTCCTTCTCAAAATCCGTCCCGTGCGTTTTTCCAAGAAAACATTTGATGATGTTGCTGTCACAGTTTAAAACGCCTCTCAACCTCTTGAATATGACAAGGAAAGTGCAGAATCTTTAATCTATATAAACGAAGACTGAGTTCTGTTTCGAACTACTTTCTTATCCGAAAATATACCCCCTCTGTGATGACGCTATGCCACCAACCAGTTGATCCCTCGTAAACTTTTAATTCGCAGTTTATTTCGGAGAACTTGTATGAGTACAAACTGATTTCTCACTGAGTTTTTCGAGTGCTCATTTGACCTGACTTCTGGCGAGCTCCCTGGTGTTGGCCCCATCATCATGCATCATGTTTAGTAATATGTTCTCAGGATGAGCAAAAAATACATTGAATTGGATGACAGGTGCAACAATGTCTCTAATATATTTATTCATCTCTTTCATTAATGCTATCATCTTGAAAATAGGTGTTCAATAAATGTTCTTGAAAATGTTCCTAAATGTTTCTAAATGTTCCGTTTTTCAACTTTACAGTAAATCCCTTTAAGCCCGAAGTATCAGGGCGTATATAATATCACGATGAACAAAATCAATTTCGATGTGACAAAAGGAGTGATTTTATTAGTAGAAACATATGTTTCAGGTTCACTGTTTACGATCTCGATCTACCAAGAACGTGTCTATTACCGGGACTCTTCAGTGGGATTCAAGTCGAAAGGCTACTTTCTCGTTATGCTTTATGGCCGTCCAAGAAAATACTTCTGATCAGCCCTGAGGCATTCTCAATGAACTGAGGCAACTCTGTCGGGATCTGCTCTAGTTTCAGGACACGTGCTGTCTCTGATTGGCTTACTTCGCTGGAAGTCTTCACATATGATGAGCCAAAGAACGAAATTGCAATTTTATGGCACAATTTTGGCCTGAATACCGTCGCGAAATGTTACTGCAAATTATTTCAATGACTCATTTGCTTCAGTTAAGTATTAAACTGAGTATAAAATAAAATTCGGGCCCAAATCGTTGTAATGTATCAGGTATCTCTAATAATTCACTGGCTAATAGTCACGTATACATATTAGCAGGAGCTGGTATCAGAAGAAAAGAATAGTCTCAGGAGAGAGTGTCGAAGCCTTCCTGACAGAATACCCGTATATAGTAGAACAGGATTGTGCTTACAAGTTTGCAAAGAGAAAATGCAGCTCAATTGTTTATCGACGAATATTACCGACTGACATCATTTACCTACAATTATGAGTCGTCAATGGGATTTGACTAAGTCTGAAAATTCAAATATAATATTGGAGCTAATTAGAGCGAAATTAATGTTGTAAATATTCAAGATAATTGGACAATATGTCCAAGCTGAGAAGAATTGTGTCGCGGACTCTACAAATGTTCCTTGAAAGGCCAATAAGGGTCATTTGCGTATTGTTTCGCAACGTTCTATATATAAAATATAACAAGAGGCTGGGAATAATCCAAGTCTAGCCCACGGAGAACTTTTCAGGCGCACTGGAAGGCCTAATGTGTCTAAAAGTACTCGATGTCGTTTGTCAAAGAAGGTTAGAAAGCCCGTAAGTCCGATGAAAATGTCACCACTCATGAAAATTTATAAGCATGAGTGTTTGAAATGGGCTGAAGACAACAGGAAGGTGAACTTTCCACAGAATTTGATTGCTGACGAAACTGAAGTAAATCTGCGAGATCAATTTAGGAGTAGTGAAGACTTGTGAAAAGCAATAGCTGATGATCCAAAAAATATTGTATTGAATGAAAATCAGGAATTAACGAAGTGTATTACCACAGCATATTTTTCCAACTTATTTCAAATGCAGACTCACAAATCCTTAATTAACGGCTTTCATTATCAATTATATGTTCTTTTTTGCAGTTGTTTATTAGTCCACCGATTTACTGCAATTATATAGAACTCGTTGGAAAACCTTACTTAATTCGAATGAGTTTCAACTACAGGTCGCCAATAATGTGACATCGTCTTACGGTAAAATTTAAGCAGACGGCCGTAGAGTTGCCGAGAATTTATATGGAGCCTCACGTTCCGTCAGATTCTCGTTATTCTGCCAAGGGATTATAATAAATTCCCAGAAATATCATCTCGTCAATTATTTGGTACGCAGAGTAGACTACGAGTATTATAGGGGGGCACTGGCACCCGGGAATCTTATTATCAACCCTAACAAAAATCATAAGCTGTACAAGACTGTTCTCGATATTCTAAGTTGGACTCATTAATCAATTTTTAAATATGTATAGGTTAATCTTACGTGCAATAATTGCATAGAATTACTTACCAGAAAGTAAACTCATCTACTAGTAAAATAGCAGCCCATGCAGTATTGTTTAGTTTGTTGGTTTGTTAGTCTCTCTGTTACTTTCATACGGATTTAGGTAGGGGAAAATTTCCAGCTCTGTATTTCTAACAAATAAGCGAGACTGTCAGAGTAGGCCATCCCTATCAGTGATACTACAATTAACAATATTTCGTGTCAGTGTTACAGTATATAAGGGAGCATCTCCAGAAATTAAGACAATTTGCCCCGCCATTTTTGGCTGGGTGCGTCTATTACTAACCAGATAAACGTGAAGGTCGTCCTATTTCGACGTTGGCCATATTTCCTGATGAATTTGCCGTCAAACAATTAACGCAAGAGAAGTGAAGACCATGAAACTATGCACACGATAAATAACTACAGTATGAAATACTGCATCTTCAATATGAGTAGATTAAACTTCAGGCAAGCAAAGTGATTGATTATACCTAAACGCCTGTTGAGCAATTAAAAAAACAGTCCGAGAGCACAAATTTTTCTACACAATCCTGGCGAACAAAAGAAGATCATGACAATATTGACGTAACAAAAGAAAAATTTCTCCCGGAACCAATAATGCTAAATTTGAACAAAACCCTAAACTTATTTTTTCAAAAATCATTCTTTTGATAAACAGTACTTTCTGACACTATTACTAAAATGAAGCAAGCCGAGAAAGAAGAGAGTATATATAGAGCTGCAGAGAGAGGCATCCCAGTAGCAAAATGTATGAAAGTAACATTTATAGCGACCGAGTCAAAGAAATGCCGCACGAAACTGACGACACGATATATCATATTTCTAGTTTCTTCACAATTGGAAAATTGATACATCTTCTTCTGAAATGTTAGCGGTTAATTATTGCCAGCATTGACGTTAACACTTTTCTTCATGCGTCTCCATTCCTAAACCACTGTCTGCGAGGTAGGTACTGGAATGTGTAGTCGGATACCAACAATTATTTATGCGTTATTGATCGTGTGAACATTAACAATTAAATTCAAGCAATTGGGCCGCGCCATGTTTCTATAAGCAGCAAAATTCAATTTGATTCTCGGCAATTTGCATCTCATCAGTGGAAACTCGAAGCACACTTTAGTATACAGTTTTGAATTGACCAGTTTTTGCGTCATCTAGTCAAGGAAAAATTAATTTTGAGAGATTGCAGAATAAAGAACTCTACACAGATTCGAGGATATTCGAGTGCGTTCAGCACACGAAGCTAAAGCAGCAAGTACAAGTTCCTTAGCTATCCACTGCGATATATCTTTGGCTCTATGTATAATTTTAGTAAATTCCAAAATCTATTGATCAAAACCTATGGGATAAAAACCTCATCATCTTAGGGTTTTTTTGAGTAGCACGAGTGAAACTGTGATTTTTTGAGATGCATTATTTGGAGAAACTGCTTGTGTTGTTTAGTAGAGTGCTACTGTTGTTGTATGTTTTCTGTTTCCTGAGAGCTATTCTCATTCGTGTCATGAATTTATTAATTAATACTGATAAGCTAATATTCATTTTTTTCTCCTCTCCTGCCATTTAGCAGACGGCTGGACAACGCTTCTTACGTAAACCTCAGTTGTTTTCTCCGAGGGGGGATTCAAAAAGTTCGTGGAAAAGGACAGTTAGAGAAAACAAAGTTATGGTGTTTACCTTTTTCAACATATGCTCTATCTAGGTCAATATACGTCTGCAAACGGTGATACGAGCTTTTAACTGTGTAAAACTTAGAGCCATGCGATTTGAACTATGTCAAAGCAACTCTTTCTACATCGTCAACTAATGAAAACTGGGTACCTCTCAATGGCTTTTCCAGATTTGGAGATAAAAAGAAGCCCGATGGCGCTAAGTCGAAGCTATAAGGTGGGTGTCGAATGATTTCCCGTCGAAATTCGCGTAGCACAGTTCATGTCTGCCGAGCGCCGTGTGCGGGTGCATTGTCGTGGAGGAAGAGGAGGCACCGATGCAGCTTCCTATGGCATTTTTCTGCAACTTTCTTGAACAATTTTCTCAAAATAACTTCATAATAAGCAGCAGTAATTATTTTCTTGTCCATGAGCAAGCCAACCAGCAAGGTCCCTCCGCAGTCTTGAAGACAGTGGCCATAACCTTTCCTCTTGAACGATCAGATATCGCTCTGACAGGCCCACTTACACCCCTGGGCAGCCACTGATTCAATTGAGTTTTGTCCCCAGAATCATACTGGTAGAGCCATACTTCATCCACAGTCACAATTCTTTGCAGAAAAGCTTCAAGGTTCTCATCCCACTTGTTTAAAATTTACTTGGAAAGATCTTACATTATATCCTGCTGATCTGGCCTCACCGGCCTAGGAACCCATCGAGCTAAGAGCTTGCTCAGCCCCAAACTGTCCACTAGAATATTGTGCAGAACCCTCGGAAATGTTGAGTGTGTCTGCTACTGATTCAGTGGTTATTCGCCCACCCTTTTCGATGAGGTCGACTCCAGCATCAATTTTTCCCACAGAAACTGATGTAGATGGCCTGCGACTGCGGGGATCATCTCCAGTCTCATTTCTTCCACTTCTGAAACGACTAATCAATTTGTAGGTTGCTGATTCCTTTACAGAATTCCCACCATAACCTTGTTTCAGAGAGTGAATGATTTGACTATTCTTACACCCAAACTTCACCATGAACTTGTTTGTCCTAGCCCCGATTTTTGCAAAGGCCATGTGCTTGAGCTGTTGCTGCCTTGCAAATGGTAGCGCCACGTGGTAACATTAATTTAAAATAATAATCACGTGAGAACACGTTGTAACACGTTGGTACAAGAACGTTCTGGTGCATGGACATCAAAATCTTTTCACATGTTTTTTAGTTGTGTACTTTTTCCATGAATTTTTTTAATCCCTTTCGTAATTACGAAGTTCTCAAAGTAGATTTCAAACCACTCAGTATTATTAGGTATTTTTTTTCATTTCGAGCCGTCGACAGTGACCGAAAACGATAGAAATCATTCGGACCAAGGTTTGGTGAATAGGAAGGGCCCAGCTGGGTACAATAATTCCCAGTGGCGTTTTCGTTGAATGTGGGTTGTAGTCCATCGGGCTGTTTTTCTCATTTTGAAGATTGGGGGCTCTCTCTTTGAAAATTTTTGTACTCTTATTGTACCGGTGTGTTGGCAGCGTGAATCAGTCTGCGCATTCAGTGATTGGTTATTGTTTTATGGCTCAATATGGATAAGGATTTTGTGATCCAACTTTATACACAGTATTAATTTTCTGACCAAAATTTGAGTTGGAATTATGATGGGCACATTCATTACATGATGTGAGAAAGACCAGAAAATGTTCTTTCTAAAAATTTATTCCGATGAGGTTCGACCAATGGAGTTCAAAACGCATCTTTTTATCTAACTTTCAATTCGTAGAAATAACGTGTGACTCAAACCCTCCAAAAAGTTGTCCACGCAGGGACCCCGTCGAGCAGTATAATTTTCATTTTCAACAATCGCTATGAAATGCTTTGAATGTATGTCTGGGTCTGAATAATGTAGCCAAGCATTCATATTTTTGCATTATTTTTGTTCACATTGGCTGTTCTGAAATTTTCTGGTGCACTTTCGCCAGCAAGACATCTGTTACCGAGAAATTGTGCATGTACTTCGACATATTCAAATTCTGCAACCGGACATCAGTTATTGATTTCAAATGGTCATGCGATGCGCATTAGATCAGGTTCTAAAAATGAGCCTGTTCAAAATAAAAACTACTAAAATTACGCAAGAGATTGGAATCTTCCTTTTAGTTATTTAGTACCAATGGATTTTGAAACCAGCGATTTAATTGTTATATATATTTCATATGCCTGTACATGCTCGCAGCCACTCATCAGAAGTTCAACGGGAGTTCGACTCACAACAGTTAATTACAGAAATTATACGCCGATATGTATTTGATCGATCACGAATGTGTTCCTATATGTATTCGTGATGATCTTACGGCACATAATACGCATTATAAATCACGAACACCTTGTTGTACCATGTATGCAGGTACCAGATTGAAATAAAAATCTCACTTAAGAAGTTAGAGGCAGGACTTAATTACAAGTGCCGACACCAGGAAGTCGAAATCCCCTGTGATGGTAGCTGACCCGAGCATTTTAGAGTGGTGTTTTATCAATTATGGTAATATCCTTTTGAAAGAAACTGCATGATTTCATCGAAGCAACAAGAAGACCCGTAGGAACTCAATCGAACGAATCACTGCAGTAGAACCTACGTAAGCTGGAACTGTAATTCAAAATGCATCCAAAAATTCTTGTTGAGGTTATTAAAAGTCTCACATTTAGTTCAGGGCATGTTAATGTGATTTTGTAACAACTTATTGAATAATTTGAATCAAATGTTTCATTTAAAAACCCGTAAGTTATCGACTAAAAATTGCCGATAGTACGAGCCACCCAACGAACTCCAATCTTCGCTAGTTGCTTAACAAACTTATAAAAAGCTATGTTCGGACTTGGCATCTATTCAGAAAAAAATGATAGACTTTGCTATCCCAGCAATCTTTCAGTTCCGATATGAGGCGCTTCTTCAGCAACCAGCATGGAATTGGCACGAATAGTTTCTCAATCACAAACGAAATGGAAGACATATTCGTGCATCAGTGGCCCTCCCTTTGGACCAACATGCTACTGCATGTCTGATTTCTGAAGCATGAGACATTTGAAGTGGAACATTATTTCTGTTTCCTTATCCCCCTCCAAAAAAATCCTACAAGGACGTAATTTTTTTAGTTTCTACTGTTTAAAATATCGAGTACAAGCAGAGCAAATAAAAACGTTTTTAGTCACAAAGAATAAGGTATTTTATATCCCTACATTTTTCCTTTAAAACGGGAGTATATTTCTTTCACAAAGCAAAGCTGTCCTGCTCTTTTACTTCGAACTTCGTGCCGCTATTTCAAATGAACATTGGATTTGGTCGAGTCATCTACATACCTGGATTTCAAGGATTAAACGTTCACGCAGCACAGGGAATCCGATTGTGTCCTCACTCGGTTCGATCACACAGTTCGCATAAGCCACTTCCAGTTCTTCAAATTTAAACCGAAGGAAGAGCTCGCTCCTTCATTAGAGCTCTGCGTTTTATGCCCAAATGACTTGAACATACAGCAGAAGAACCAAAGTGATTGCACGCATGATATGTCAGTTTTTATTAAACATCCATTTAGACAACATTAGTGGAACTCATGCAAAATGCACATTTTTTAGTGTCGGGTGAAAATATCAAACAAAATTTCTCCTTTTACACGTATGTATCCTCATATACACACAAGCTTATACGGCACAGGACTAAAGTATTCGACCAAAACAGGTTCTTAAGTTTCATATCAAGTTGCGAAACTTTGTTGGTAATTACTGCTCCGAGACTGCTTTTGTATGATAAAACGAGGCGTTCCCAAGCTTCTGGGGGTATATGGTATTCTTCAGTTCTTCAAGATTCACCAAACTTTTCTGATAAACTATCATCTTCAGTGTTCCCCGAAGATTTTCGATGGCATTGAGGTCCAGAGATTGGTTGAGCCACGCGAGAACATTGATTTTTTTTTCATGACCAATTTGGATACTAATTTTGCCTTTTCCTTTTGGTCCTTATCTTGCTGGTACGTCCATTTCCGTTTATTGAATAAATGCTTCACACTTGGAATAAAACTCTTCTCCGATATTTTACGGTAAGAAGCAACATCTATTTTCACATCAATGATATGAAGTGCACTAGTGACATGTGCTGTGAAACAACCTAAAGCCATTAATCATACTGCCACGTCCGTGTTCCACAGGTGAGATGGTAATTCAGTACACGCCTTTCACAGACTGTTCCTTGTGTCCTTTACGCACAAAGAGCGGAGTTACGATCCATCAATTCCATCTTGGCTTCATTTGACCAAATAACAGCCTTCAAAATGTATGTCTTTTCTACAAGCGTTTTTTTATGCAAAGCTTAGACGACATGGTTTTGGCCCCGAGTGAGTTTTGCTGAGTGTGAAACATTTGATTTCAGTGGTGTGAAGTGCTCTAGTGATGGCTCTTTCACTCACTTCTGTCGCGGAGGCTAATAGATCAGTTTTACACGCTCTGCGGGTCATTGTTAACTTATTTTTAATCTTCCTTATCAACAGTCGAGACGACCAAACTCAATAAATCCCCCATGGAGCACGTGACCCTGTTAAGTTAACAGTTGAACCATGTTCCCTTAACTAACAAATAATTGAACAAACGGTTAAATATGGCGCATTAATCTGCCTTGAAATATTTCTGTACGATATTCCTTGAGAATGGAGCCGAAGTATTCGCTACCGTAAATATTCTAAGATCTTTTGACTTTTGGCATGACGTCCTTTTAGGTGATATGCTTCGTTAGCTCATTAAGAAATAACTATACACTGGGGAACACTTTTTCAGAAACTTTGAGTTGCATT
>VOMN01023125.1:0-22621 GCA_014899125.1 Orchestia grillus | reverse complement strand
ACACACATACAGCACACACACACACGCGCGAGTGAGATCCTCGCGAACAAGAAACTTCCTGTTTTGTAGCACGTCGGTCATAATTTTTTGGGAAGCCCAGCTCTTGGTCAATCCTTGCTCCGTGTGGACCGTAATTCAAGAGAATACCTGTCGGTAATGCGTCTTTTGTATAACTCCTGCAACAATAACAGTAAGACCAGGTCGTGGTCGATTCGCGTATTTCGTGTGCCATAATTGATGGGTAAGTCTAGTTCATGCATCCTTCGCTCTGGCGCCATCCGCACCACTGGGTGTCGATTAACGCCCCTGCCAAGTCTCGAGAAAATGATCACCTTGTACTTCAGATGACCTAGTGTTAAGTGCCTAGTCGTTAGTACTTAGTTGCTAGTGATTGTCTATAGCGGCCGCATTTGGAGCGTGCTCCGTGGTAGCCACATCGTTACTTGGTATGCAGCAGAAGTATCATAGATGCAGTTTAATCGTTCTTACTTCTTAATTTGTAAGTTATTGAATGAGTGTATCTAACTTGTTCGCTAGTAGTTAATTCCCTTTTAGTTCAACGTGAGTGATTATAAGTTAATCGTTATAAGCTTACTATTAGTTACGAGTTTTTGTAGTTGTATCGCTTGGAATTTCACCGGTTGGAGATTTTATTCAGTTACTGCACGTATCACAAGTGATTGCATCTTAATCGCTATTAGTGTTATTTGTTACAAGTTATAGCGGAATGTGTTTTTTTAATTTAATCCCTCATTGCGTTTGTTCACTAATTACTGCGAATGTGTTTGTGATTCAATTGCTAGTAGGTTGTGATTGGTTACGGCAATTCTTCGCTGCAAATGGATTGCTTGTACAGGTTGTGAGACGTAACGATATGTCGGGTTCGTCGTACAAAATATACATCAATGGAATCGAAGTAAATTGATAAATGTGAAATGTTTGCATCCCTATATAAGAAAGATAAAAAAATTAATTGCATCGACACGATTAGTAAATGACCATGATATTGAATTGAAAATTAGCAAGATTAAGTAGAATTTGATCAAGGAATCGTGACAAATCAAACTATATCAATGAACCAGATCGCCAAAAGTTGAGACGTCGCTTCATACCTCTCATGTATAGGAGTACACCCGTTACCTACAAAATAAGGGAATTGAAACGCAAAAATAAATTTAAACATATCCATTATTCTAATGATGTCACGGAAAATCAAATTACAAATACAAGGAAGGCACAGACACAAATCGAAACTCACTGGTAGGCCACCACTCAATATATCTTTACTTTCTAATGATGTTTTCTATTCGAACTGGGGATTCACCAATTAGAAACGAAAATGCACTGATCAACTAGTGAGTACAAAGAACCTGGGAACACCGCGCATCTCGCCAACATTCGAATACCCCAAAAGTCTTCATTTTAGTACAGGTATAACGGGGAATGGAAAGGCACATTACAAAAGTACAATAATTAAGCTGACCTGCGTTAATCGCCACTTTGGGTAATCCGAAACACATAGGACACAACATTCACCGAATGGGTTTATTACGGCACCTCGTAGACACCCTATTCCGACTAAGAAATGCCCCACTTTTCAACTTATTATCACACTATTTTTTGACTGATAACACCACTTTACTTCAAACGGCGAGGTAGTGCGAATATTTTTGTTCCAAGAAGTCAATCGTCTAACCTAAACCTTGGCGTTTGAACGTTCCGAGGAATTTCTTCTGCATGGAACACTGCGATTTTTTTAATCACTTCGTAGCACATCAGTTGCGCTGAAAATGTTCAATTTTAGCTGACACTATGCTGTTACAGCAATTCATCCAATGAGCGAGCAAAGCAGCATTGATAATACCTCTGGTGCTTCGTCTTCCAAATCAGGGTGGTGACAGTAGGTGCTTGTATGGATACACGATGATGGTACACTAGCGGCGATCTAGCGTTACTGCTGCATTGTTGTATGACTAGAGTCTGACAGCAACTTTGATGTGCTGTTCTGACGCCAGCATGAGTGCTAGTGATCCTCTCTTATGTTGAAGTGCGTTTGACTTGGCCTGCCCGGGGCGTTCCAGCAATGTTCCATGATTCTCCAATATGAAGGTTTATTACTTCTCATCTTGAATTGCTGGGATGATCCGGAAGAATTACTCGCTGGCAATCCAAGTTATTGTTTTGCGTTGGTGAGTTGAGCTGCATTCATCGGCGGAGTTCCAGAGATGTCACAGTTGCCTTCTGAGAACAAGTTCCAAATTTTCGCCCAAGTCCGGACCATTCGCCCGCATGGGCGCCCTGGGCCGAGGCCCTCCACCTGCAGCGCCTAAAATCGAACTTCCGATGCTCCGCTTGAGAAACCCAACTTTCTGTCACGCCCTCTTTTTCTACCCTCTTTCTGGATTGACGAATTGAAGTCTACTTGTCCTAAAATTTACTTCTACGTCACGCCCAGTGTAACCATCAACACAATAGTGATTATTTTACGCTGGAGGCCACTCCCATAACTTGAACAAATTTTCATCAGCCTTCCCGAACAATTCTTTCTGCCTGACAACAAGCGCTTGTTCTGCTTGGACCCTTAAATTTGCCGAGAGCATTGAAGGTGACACACATTTCCCGTCTACTTAAGTTATTCATTTTGTCTGTTGTCTTGAAATTAACTAGAAAATTATTCAATGTTCACGTTTTGCTGCAAAAGTAGAATATTGATTTTTTTTTGAGCTGAATACACAACCGAATTTTTGTCCGTAAAAGTTCGGTCAAGTTTCCCTAACATTTGCCGGTCAATTGGTTTAGTTTTTTTAGCAAAGTTAGTTTCCTGAAATCTATATTTCCAAATTTCACCGCAGAAGTCCCTCAGAAAGCGTAGAATAGGCCATGGTTGGTAGAGTTAGGTTGGTTAGGTTTGTCTCTCCTATATGCTGTGGGGACTAGGGCCCAAGGGGGGCGGGGACTGTTAGGTTACCTCAGCTACAGATAAGCCTTAGGGATTTCTATCTTTCGTACCCACTTCGCTTCTTTCCATTTTTATTCCTTCCTTGCTGATTATTCTTCCTCGTTCTTCTAAGTCTATACCTAATAGTCCGTACTGTTTCAGTGCGAGATAGTCAGAGTTACTGAAGGTCGGCTATTTTTACCACTACTACTTACACTATTACCCTCAACTGTTCTGGAAGTCGTGGCCTTTTTGTCCTGAAGGTAGTGGCCTTGAAGGTCGTGGCTCTGTTGCCCTGAAGGTCGTGGCTCTGTTGCTCTGAAGATCGTGGCTCTGTTGCCCTGAAGGTCGTGGCTCTGTTGCCCTGAAGGCTATGGCTTTGTTGCCCTGAAGGTCGAGGTTCTATTGCCCTGAAGGTCGTGGCTCTGTTACCCTAAAGGTCGTGGCTCTTTTGCCCTGAAGGTCATGGCTCTGTTGCCCTGAAGGTTGAAGCTCTGTTGCCTGAAAGTCGTGGCTCTATTGCCCTGAAAGTCATGGCCTTATTGCCCTGAAAGTCTTAACTTTTCTTTCCTATCCAAAAGTACGCACATGCTTACTAATATGAGTCATTTTTCTCAAAATATTGAAACAAGGGATGGGGTCTTATGTCGGGGTTGAAAAAAAAGTGAATGAGACATTTTATGGATCTGGAATAAAAGTTCTGACGTCTCCTGTTTGCATATATGCCATGGAGAATAAAATATTCAAATCATTCGAAGCTAATCAAAGGTCCTGTTCATGGGAGGATATGGATCACGTATAGGGAATCAATTGAATTAATTACCCTTTAGGATTATCACATAACCTTGAAGCAAAACAATTCACGTAATTAGTGCATGTAATCCGACCTATTAATGATAAACGTCAACACTAATGAGATTGCGTCTGCGTCATTACCTGGGGTCGTGCGCCGGTGTCTATCTGAACTTTAAGCGAAAAACTGAGCCTCTGTTGAAGGCAGACTCATGTAATTGGATCCCGGCCAAGCGATGTAGACGATAGTTAGGGGTGACCTTGCGTATCCTGTACAGCAGTATTAGTGATTATATCTCCCTAGAAAAATGAAGCACTGGGTATGAAAAGTTTTTAGTATTCATCAGGTAATTGTCAAAAGAATTGAACTATCCAGCTTGATTTCAGTTGGGAATTTCGTTCAATGAAAAAAAGGTTAAAGTACGATAGGTTATTAAAAAAGAGTTTGATTTTAATTATTTAACTTTGTTACGCAAAAGAATTACCTTGGGGTGATATTTTTAGACATTATTAACGATGGAACCAACATGGAGCTCACGATGCAATGAAATGAGCTGAAGAACGCTCGAAATTATGAGATAACTATTGTGCGACCCTGTAAAAAATTATTGCCGTGTATGCGACTAAAAATCCTTCGTATACGATTGGTGGGCTTGCGACTCGGTAGACGGCTTGAATTTACCTGTATGGCAATCCTAGTCATTTAGGTGTTCGTATCCATTCACCTGCGCAACAAGTGAATTTAAGAATCATATTTACATCTCAATAGGACCCAAAAACGGTTTGCTTCTATTTTAGGGATAATTTTATAATCTTGCTTACGCGAAAGCTCCTTCCAATAAACGCATAGAGACAACTGGAGGTGAAATTTTAGAAAATTCAATGATCAATTAAGCTCTAGACCCTCCAATGGTATCTGCTGTTGCGTCTTATGCAAAAACGCCCGAGGGAAGGAAGAAAGCGACTGATGACATGGCTGTGTTTGTTTGGGTGCAACTCTATTGCCATCTTTCCTCATCCTAGCGATTGATGAGTAAAAAAACGGACGAATGGCTGAACGCCAGAGCTTTCCTCAATCGAATTCTCGAGTTAAATCGAATCAAATACTCGTATCAAAAAATACGTGAAAACGATTTTGATTTCCTCAACCAGCCTTGTCAACCAATTCATGCAATCATCCAACTGCTCTTAACTAAGCGTAACCTATCTATATATTGATACGCTTGTACCTACCTACCGACGGTCACGCTCCGCCACTTTTCTAGGGAAATTTATGATCTCGAATGAAGTATCTTGCATACGGGTTGCACGTTTGGCTATAAAAAGCCAGTCTTAGCGGCACATTGTCATTTTCCGTTATTAAGTTCAGACTCCTCGCATCCTCAAGAAGGAAATTGCTTCCAAGACCGGACTATCTCTGCCCTGAACCTTTAACCTCTGTCCAACAGTTGAGAGGACCAATTCAAACTGGCCGGTTTATCTAAATTTGTTTATCTAAATTGCCGTGAAATTTTCACGCGTCCTGCTAGTCATTATTAATGCATTCTCAAACAGCTGAGAAATCTATCGCAGTGAAGACGTAATGAATTTCAACCAAATAACAGTAATATTGAATTGAATTTTTTCACGATCAAATGTTATGAATTAATCAACAACTGAACAAATTACGTCTTCGTAAATTACGTTATTTCTGGAAGATTTTCATACTTTTAGAGACAAGCAACCACTAACGATTATAATCCGCTCAATTTCAATGATAATTATTGAAATTAGTGTGACTGTCCTTGGCCGACTGCTGGTGTTGTGCTGAGGACTGCGTGTAGTATATCCTGCGTGCACACACTGCGTGTAGTGTGTCCTGCGTGCACACACTGCGTGTAGTGTGCTCGGCGTGTACACACTGCGTGTAGTGTGTCCTGGTGCGTACAATGCGTGCTGCGTGTGTTGCGTTCAGACACAGTGTGCTGTGTGACTTGCGTGCAGACACTGCGTAAAGATAAAAATGAGCGGTCTTGTGGTAGGTTGTGTGGTGGGCTGTGTAGTGGGTTGTGTGGGGGGTTGTGTGCCACAGTTTGCATGGCAGGAGAACTTAGGTTTTTACAGGAAACCCTACTCGCGGTTTTCCTCATAACTTACTTGGGGTCTTCCAGGTGACCGAATCCAGGTTTTCCTGGTACTCGGTATGTGACAGGCGACCTATTCTACATTTTTCGTGAGTACGTTCGTGAAATTTTAATGTTTTCTTTTAAGCTCCAATAGATCCTAAGTTGGCCTGTGGATTTTGCCAACTAAATAACTGAATAAATATTTAACTAAATAAATCAAAAATCACTTTAATTTTTCAATATTGTAAATCCTGCATAATTTGATTGGGACTGATATGAAACCAATTACTTCTCTAAATAATTATAAAAAATTTCACTTATTTGTCTTCATAAGACTAACTGCTTATCGCTTTTTTTAACAATTCTGCTTTTTCAGACGAATAAGAATAATTTTTTATTACTAAGTCTACAATTATTGCTAAGCTACACCTATTAAATTGAAGTGGTTAGGCTCACAATTATTAGAGCACAAAGAAAGGTTCCAACACGTATTGTACGTATTTGAAGACCATGAGAATGTGGTAATTTGGCAGGTAATTAACTAGTAGGTTGTCACCCCAAGTCCGCCTTCATGTCATGCAGTCGTGAGCCTTAAAGCAGGAAAACTTTTAATTGGGAATGAAAACACAAAATAACGAGTCAAAGATCAGGAAAGAAGGACTCTTAATCTGAAATAAAAATCGAGTAATAAAGTAAGCTGTGTAGAAAGTGACAAGCTTTAGCTTGTGTCTTTGTACTTGAAGTAGCTGTCGATTTCTGAAATCATGAATTTGTCGAAATCAACGGACGAAATTCTGGACGACCTGTGCCGAGTTGTGTACGAGAAGCTGTACGGGACGGGAGCGAGGGGTCTGGAGCCGTACCTGACAGCCCTCTCTGAGGAGCTGGAAGAGCGCAAAATAGAGCACGTTGTCAGCAAGAAGTGTCTCGACAAGCACAGGGAGAAGTACTTCAAGGTGAGCACAATATTCTCTCAATAATTTTCACAACATTGTGAAAATTTATCATGATGTTGAAACTAATGTCACTGCTGTTAATCCTAACAAGTATGAGCTGTAAAGCAGCAGCACAAAGTAGTAGTAAAAGTGGTAGTGGTAGTAGTAATAGTAGTAGTAGTAGTATTGGTCATTGTAGTACGGAGGTTATAGTAGTAATGGAAATAGTAGTATCTGAATTATTGAAATAAGGGACGTCCAGAGTGCTCACTGATAGGTTTACCGCGCTACATCTTCAGAATTTTGTTATTTTTGACCGAGCTTTCGACTGTCTATACGAAAGTCGTTTTCAAGATAGGAAAACTTTTCAGATTTCGGAATTTTATTGGTTAAGTCGGCATCTAATATACCCGCAAAGATATTTGTTTTCCTTTATTATGTATTTTATTGGTGCCTGTAGTAGAAGCAATTTCGAAGGAACCCCGACTCACCCATCGTAACTCGACGCCTGAAAAGTTCCCAGCCTTGAAAAAGATTTTTGTGTAGACAGTCGAAAGCTCGGTCATGAATAAAAAATCCGGAAGATATCACGCATTGAATTTTTCAACAGCAGTAGTAGTAGTAATAATGGTCATAAACGAATCCGGCCAGTTTTCCAGAGAAGTACAGCTACTAGAGATAATAAGGACAATGGTGTTCTAATTAGTAGTTGTAATTAAAAATAACAGAATACGTCATAACGTACGAAAAATATGTCACAATGAATGATAACAAATTTTTACCCTACAACACTTGGAATGGAGACACCTAATCTGGATTCTCCAAAGTAGCACATCCAGTTGTTTGAGTATTCATATTTAATGTCACTGGCACTTCCCACCAACGTATTAATTTAGCTCCATTAAAAGGGAGACGAATATTTCGCGGTTTTATTTTGACGTTACAAAATTTCTTAATTCTACCTCATGAGTAGACATGAACACCAACAGGACAAGGTGGCCCATGTCCACCTTGTCACAGTCTACCTGCTTTTTCCTTCAATTGATTCTTTACTCACCGCAATATTTTTGCGATGAGTCTACACTGAGTTTAGTGGCAAAAACGATATACAGCCTTATGGATACAGGTGGGTCTAAAAATACTTATCCACTGTTTGTGATTCAATTATTTCGAAACAAAAACATTTTTAAACATTTAAACATTAAACATTTAAACATTTATTTACCACAAGTAATTTACATCAGATACAGGTTTACAATCAAATGAGGAATGACGAAGAACCGGAATCAGGATATATACCACATGACAGCGTCATGTGGTATATATCCTTACGCTTGCTATTTTAAAAAGACTTACGCTTGCTATTTTCATGCTGAATCATGGGGAAACTATTGAATTAGTCGTGGGTAAATAGCGTTTGCTGGCTAGTTGCGCACGTGCGTGAGTCTTTTGTTCCAAAGTATTGAACTGCATTAAGAGTTAATTTTTATTCCTTTTTATATACAATTGGGCTGTATCTAGCTTTAACGAAATATTAGCCGCAACTTTATGAAAGTGGAATATGAAGTCCGTATGGACAATTAGTGGTTAAGTCATTCAATTTTCCCAGATTGACCTACTCATCCCGCCTATGGAGCGCTTCTTGATGCTGAAGAACCGCAAGCACGTGACCAGGGCAGACATGAACCAGTTCCGCCAGCAGGAATCTAGCGTGGGTCTCAAGGGTCTCTTGGTGAACTTCTACAACGGCGTCGACGTGAGGGAGTCTACATCCCTGCTGCCAGGGGAAGAGAAGAGAGAAGTCGCCAAGCAGAATCCACGACTGAGGAGTGAGGGAGGCTTGGTGGCATGAGCACGGGGTCGCAATGAAGGCCTGCTGTAGTTGGACTGGTTTTTGGTTGACTGTGATCACTCTAATTTGCGAGATACCTTCGGAGTGAAATTTATTCAGTTGGTATCGTGAATGTTTTGCGTTTCTTACGTGCATGTTTTGAGTGTGTTATGTCTAGTCATATGTTGGTTACGTGTATGTTTTGTGTGTGGTAAATATATGTTTAGTATTTGTTATGTTAATGTTTAGGTTTTGTTACGTTTATATTGGATGTTTGTTATGTTTGTTTTGTTTGTTCTGTGTACGTTTTGGGTTTGTTATCTGCCCTCTCGGAGTTCTTTCATGATAGCCTAAGTGTGGCAAACGATTGATCACGAGTTAATTTACAGCTAGAGTAAAGCGTACAGAAAGCACTATTATAAACTCTAACTATTTAATTCAATGGCATATTCTGCAGTTAATTTTTCTACAAATTATAGTGAGATATCAGAGGCTTTCTGAGGGGTCTTTTGAAAAGAGGTAAATGGGAGACGGAAACGTCAACCTTTCTGGGACTTGCATGAAAAGTTTCGTGCAGATGATGGTCAGGTTCCGCTTGGTTGATTTAAGTTCTTTGGATGAATGATGGTCAGGTTCAGCTTGGATGATTTAAGCTCTTTGGATGAATGATGGTCAGGTTCCGCTTCGATGATTTTAGTTTCCTGGAGTGATGATGGTTAGGTTCTGCTTGGAGGATTTGAGTTCATTGGATGGATGTTGGTAAGGTTCTGCTTGGAGGATTTGAGTTCATTGGATGGATAATGGTCAGGTTACACTTGGAGGATTTTAGTTCTTTGGATGAATGATTGTCAAGTTCTGCTTGAAGGATTTTAGTTCTTTGGATGGATGATGGTGAGGGTCTGCTTGAGTGACCCTCAGGGGGCATAGGATAGTGCATATGCAATAGGGTTAAGTTCCTTAAGTTTGTCTGTCCTATGCACTGGGGACTGGCACCCATAGGAGAGCACTGTTAGGCTACCTCGGCTTTAAAAAGGCCTTCGGGACTTCTGTCTTTCTTGCCTACTTTGCTTCTTTCCATTTTATTCCTTATTCGCTATTAATTATTTGTCTTTTCTTCTTCCCCCTTCTTTACTTGCTGTTTCTATGAGAAGGGGATCTTGTGTGGGAACATACTTTGTGCATAGATTTCTCGCTCTCCCAAGCCCATACTGAATGGTTCCTACTTTTTCGGTATGAGATAGTCTGATTATGGAAGCGCTGCTGTCACTAAAACCACCACAACTACCACCACCACCACCACATCCACCTCTACCACATCCACCTCCACCACATCCACCACCACCACATCCACCACCACCACATCCACCACCACCACATCCTCCACCACCACCACGTCCTCCACCGCCACATCCACCATATTCACCAATACCACATCCTCCACCACCACGACCACGACCCTACTCTCTTACTCCTAGTGTGGCCGAAATACATTAGAAGGACGATGGTTTAAAATTTTAGGGTCTACTGTAGAAGGCTCGATTCAGGGCAGATGATGGTTGTATTTGATGCTCAAGTTTTAGGCGGATGGTGATAAAAACTGTCATATTCTGAGCAAGTAATACAGGTAGATTTGATGAGAGAACTCTTATGATGTTTTGGGCGAATGGTTCCAACGCTTAGGTACATGACAGGGATGTGAATGGTTGATTGAAACGAAGAATGCATTATTTGAGTGCACCATACAATTTTAAAATCCCGACTGACTGTTATTTTATGATTACCGATGAATACTCGTGTACTCTGAATTATTTCGATAAAACTTACGATAAACCTTCAAATTTACTCAACAGGTAAGTTCATCAAACATCCGGTCACTTCCCAGTTCTCAAAATATGAAATACGTCCCGATTCGGCAGTCCTTTGATGTCCATCAATAATATTTATGCCTGAAAATCGCAGTTTCGCAACGACCTAAGTTTCGTGATCTCAGTTCCATCTTCTTAAGACGCCAACAGTGATGAGACCGATTCACATCTTTGACCCACTTCTAGTGGATAATGTTCTACGAGTTTGCCTTATTTGAGCAAAATATAGCTTGGTTCAGAAGCCCTCCTTAATGAGCGCCAAATCGGCCCAAAAAAAGCTCGACCACATATCAGAAGTGACCTGCCTATTCCATCATCGATTGCAGCTGCAATTATGCAGTGGAGGTCAGTTAACCCTCCGTGCGTGACTCGACGACTTTGGCGTGTCCTCATGATCCGCTTACTAATGCCCCTGATCCTTTGTCTCATACCACAGATCCTCTTACTCGACTTCGGCGTGTCCTCTTGATCCTCTTATAGATAGGGCATCGATTTTCGTCGAAGTGTGAAAAAAAATTTGCCTATAAGTTGTCTTGAAAAATGATAGAAAGGCATTCCCAAAACAAGGACTTGCACTGTCGCACTGATGATAATGTGGTTTCCTATGCATCAAGTCCAAAAGCTGTACAAATGGCTAGGAATGTTAAGGTTATTATGCTTCTCCCTTTTATAAATATTTCATTGCCTAAAAATATCTCCCCGTAGTGACAGAAAACATGATAATTTTTAATTAATCAAAAGCAGAGTTAACAGTTAAATTTATTCGGTTAAAACGAGAATTTATGATGGAAGCCGAACATATGTTCTGAATATGGACGATATTGCTCTGAAACTGGGTTGTTAACTAATTAATTAAGCCGAAAAAATTACTCCGAGTATATACTAAGCAGTGAGCACCGAAAAGACTAGTTGATATATCAGCTTAAAAGTTATTTTTTCACGCAGCAAGTAGCCGAGATTATCACTGAGGTCAGGTTCATTTTCTTCAATCTTGAGTAACATTTGAAATAGCTCATTATTCAACAACAATTATGGTATTTGATACATCAATTAGTAAACTAACCATTTCTACTGTAACCTCAGTGATGAATTTAATGTATTGAATTTGAAGCCTGATATTATAATGTTCAGGTACCTCTTATTTTTTGAGAGAACAGAGGATTCTATACATTTCTAATTGACTCCCTGTACTCGATACCAACGCTTCTGATTGACAAAATACAAATTGAGTTCAATAGAACTCCCAAAACGTCATCAGAGGTGCACATTCAGTATCCTCAATAAATTTGCATTTGCTAAATTCTAAAGTTTTACTTCGCGTTTGTATTTCCAACATGTCAAAAAAATTACACACATCTTGAACTTGTAAGGAATATCATTAGAAACAATCACTTTTTTCAGTTATTTCCTCACGCTTCCGCACACTTAATTACGCAGTGTACATTTTCAAGAGCTACTAGTAGACGGGCCCCGCCACAAATGACGCGACTAATGATGTTATGATGTTAAATTCTTAAGATGCCATCTTATAAAGGGTGTCCCAGAAAAAAGGAAACCCAATTGACTCTAAGCCAACATTTATCTAGGATTTGTATCATGAATACCAAAATTTTTATAGTAATAGTAATACTTAGATTTTAGAAAAATTTTTGGTATTCATGATACAAATCCTAGATAAATGTTGGCTTACAGTCAATTGGGTTTCTTTTTTTCTGGGACACCCTGTATACGGTAACTCTGACATGAAATAATGTTATTTTCAGTATCACTGATACGAACTGCCTTATCTGACAATCTCGCTGTTAGTTCAGGAATACGGACCTTGGAATTTTTTCTTATCTAAATCCTTAGAGCGTGACTGAGAGACGGACCAACCAACCAAGCGATAATTGTAGTAGTTAACAAGAGGATATACCTCACTAGATGTATCCTGGGAGTCCCTTACTCTACTAAATAAGAAATATCAAACTTTCAGATCAACTCAAAGGTCCTCGTTCTTCTTCTGTGGACAAGTTGCCCGGCATCGCCACAGGCCGGCGCTTCGGGTCGAGATCGTGGGGTGGGTCGTCCAATGCAGTGTCTACGGCAGGGTCTACCAACATCCTAGCCACTCCTGCGACCGCCAATATCGACTTCACTCGAATATTCGCAGCCGCTTGCGCTTCCTTCTTTATCAGTGAAGGCGACCGTCCCACTTTCGCCTCAGCTTTCAATGACTTCTTGACTCAGATGAGCATCATGCGCTTGACGTTCCCTCGTAAGCATCTGAACGGGGAGCTGCTGCAAAAGCCAGAAGGAGTGCTCAATGAAAACCTCGAGTATTTCTTCAAAACCTCTTCGATAGCTTCGCAGGTTCGCAAGAAAACTCCGGATCCTGATGATCAAGAAGACTTTAACCATTCGATTCCTTCGTCTACTCCGACCGAAAATCGTAAGTCCCTAAATTCAGAATCTTCTTCTCCACCTCCTCCACACCTACGCTACTCTTCCATCAACCAAACCAGCTTCGAAGGCCAGAACTCCGAATGAAATCAAGGAATCACTCTTGGGGTAATTACCTTAAAGATTCAAATCTTAAATTGGCAAAAATTTTCTTTCAAGTTTCTTAGATGTGTGCATTTCCATGGAGTCGATAAAAAAATATCGGAGTGAAAATTTTGTAGTCTTGACGAGGATGGACTAATTATTTTAAAAAATTTCCCGAAAAACCATTCTCTGATTCACTCATCACAAAGTCTAAGTACTTTATAATATTGAGCACAATTCCAGAGTTCTTATAGAAGGAAACCTACTGATGCGATGGTGCAGTTTTTATACAACTTGGGCGTCCCGCATAGGAGTCGAGGGTTATCCGCAGGATGTATCCTTGGTACGCGTGAAAATTTGTATATATGTAGTTGGCATAGTTTGAAGGTCGAGCGGGTCTCGATTTTCTTCTCTTGATTTTTTCTCGTCAGGGCGGCTTTCATCTCATTCAGAAAGAGATGCCATTTATTCTGTGCTCATCTTCTTCTCTTTTCTTACCGTCTTTTGTCTTCCCGTCGCCTCTTCTTTCTTACTCTCCTTTCTTACTTTTCTTTCTTCCTGTCTTTTTCTCTCTTTACTCTAATTTTTTTTCTTTTTGTCCTTTTCCTTCTTTACTTCGCAGTGCAAAGTGCCTACAAATTTAACACAACAAGGACCTGTAGTACTACACAGGATGTGCACGAAAAATGTATCTACAAATTTTTAATGTCATCCATACTTCCCTTGACCCTCTGGGTCATTTTTTTTAAACATGAAATATCTTCCATTTCTAGGACATATCTGATCTGTTGTTTTTAAACTCTTGACTGCTTGTTTTTTTTCATTTCGTGAGTTATTTTTCAAATTTTTTAGGAAGGGGTCTACTAAAGTGGTCTACATGTGGTTTTCCACAATGACACCGTCTGTTGTTTAGATGTTTGCGTTTTACAGAATTTTTATAATCGCAGAATAAAAATGCCCTTGATGAAGAGAGGAGCATTTCATTTTCTTATAAAGATTCTAAATTAACTCTCAACTAGAGTTATTGAGAGTATACTCTCAATAACTCTAGTTGAGTTATTATACTCTCGCGAAAACCTTTGAAACTTCATACTGTGTGTTGTTACGCTGTTCCATGCGCAGTGCTAATTATTTGACACAATCTATCCTTTGACCGTCGTTTATTCTAGAAGGACGAACTACATATATTGCTCTCAGGGATACCAGCCCAAAACATCACACCGCCATTTCCCTGCTGACGCTCAAGCAGGCTAGGGCGTTCTTGCTCCTGGCAAACCCAAGCGTTCCCCCAGCCAAAGGGTCCATCGAAAGAAGCTCTGCGTGCATCTGTAAACAAAATATGTTCCAATGGTTTTTCCATTGTTGGGCCTACTCAAGCTGTTTCAACTTATGCATAGCCTTCAAAAGATGTCGCACATTTACTTTCCCACATTCGGCGAGCCTCTTAAGAATACGGCATTTTGAGGCCTATGGGACATTTCTTTACTGGTGTGGAGAGGGTTGCGCCGAACTTCTCTCATCAGATGTAGAGTTCAATGCAATAAGTGCGCATTTTTTGCATTTTTCCCTCGCACGATCGACCATTGCAAATATCGGGATTACGGGCGAATTTTTCCATTGTACCACGATTTTAGCCTATCATTAATTGGAACTATGCATCTAAATTTTCGTCGTGTGCTGGCTACCGTTTAGATCGAATCTAACTTTTAGTATTGCGCAATAAACCTTGTACCCATAAACAGGTTGAAGTTCCAGAGATTTTTGTGACAGATTATTTGAGTTTTGCTAAAAAAACAAATTACATGTAATTTTGAAACGTATTGTAGATATAAACACCAGAATGACAATGGGTGTAATGACGGTGAAATTCAAGTTGTCTACTAAAGTTTTCCTCCCTTCAATTATACTTGTCTTTCTAGACTCTAATTTCGCCTCTTCGTCTGCGCTCGGGAGGCCAAACTTATAAATAATTGTAAAAGCTCCAGCAGAGGAGTTAAACTGAGTTGTTTGGCTGAAAATCTACTCACGGAGGCCGCTATCAAATTACATTGCGAGCGTGTAAAGACGTAGACCATAGTCGTGATCTTGAAACAGCATTTAAAAATACATCAGCTAATCTGATTAACATGAAGAGGGCAAAATTTTCGCTCATCATTACCTTGATCACAAATATCCTATTGATTGTGTAAATCACCACGTCATCATCGTGATCACTTGACCGTGCAAAGCTTGTCACGATCATCGTGATCATAGTGATCTTAGCTCCAATCAGAATATTCTGGTGGCCAGCATTCCTTGACGTCACTCGGAGACTTAGATGCTCAGATGACGTCACTTGGAGGCTTAGATGCTGTGCGAGGTCTGGTTTGGGTGGTGAAAGGTAGATCTACACCACATTTTTCCTGTAATGCATCATTTGTTTTGCGAGAGCGCGAAATAATACATACAAACCTTTCTTGTATATATGTACATACATAGATCTGTGTATGTAAGTATGTCTGAGTAAATGTTAATGTTTTATGTGTACAGAGTGAGTAAGTAAGGGTAAAAACTTTTTATAATATCATTAAACAACATAATGAATAGAAAATGTTGAGAAATATTGACAAAATTTGACCTTAGTATTAATCCTATTAGATGTAGGTTTTTCAGAACGTTATTTCCTATATTTTGTTATCATAAGCAAAATTAGTGAAGCTGTTAATGAACTGCAGAAGTCAGCAAAGAAACCACTGAAATTTTTAGATTTCTCAAGCCCCGTGTGAGCAGGTCAGGCATTTATGAGTACGGGGTCTTGAAACGACTGTTAGGTTACCTAAGCAATAGCTAGGCCTTCGGGACCGATATCGTTCGGGTCCAATTTTATTCTTTCTTTTTTCTAGCCCTTTTTCGCTTATTATTCTTTATCTTTTCTTCTTCTTTCTTCTCAACTAACCGGTTTTATGAAAAGGTGGTCTTGTGTGGGAACATACCAGTGAATAGATTCCCCTTTTTCTAAAGTCCATACTAAATGGTCCCTTCTTTTCGCTTTCTTGAGATCGCATTCCGTGTGGCTAGAGAGTTTTCAACTAACTCATGAAATAAATTAAGGCCTTAAAACGCCGAAGAGACAGCTAGGATCGCGCATGCCAAGAACAAGAAGTACTTTAAATCGTTCAGTAGAACATCCGAGCTTAGCAAAAACACAAAATAAAAAATTCGGAGAGACCCTAGGAGAAGCAGTATAGGAAACTCGCTTCAGCAGCCTCTGTCATCTATGGTGCCATACGAAATGTACCGGTGAAGAGTTTAATGCTATCACCCAACAAGAAGGTTAAAGCTCTGAACCTCAGGACTTAGGTCTGAATGTGTAAAAGCAAAAGGTTCAACCAAGCAACGTTCCTTCTTGAAAAACTGAGTGATGGTACTCAGCCTTTAGTGTTGTGGACTGACGAAAAATCATTTACTATCCAAGTAATCCATGACCACCAAAATGACCGTATAGACCCAAAAACTAAGCAAGACATCTTTGTGAAAATGCGTCTATCCTTCCAGTGACAAAAACTGGCCTCCTGTGGATATGCATGCATCCTAGCTCGAAGGCAATGTTGCGGTTTGTATAAAGGCGTGTATGTTTTACGTATGTATAAATGTATGTATGAGTGTATGAGCTACATATATACAGGGTGTTGCTCGAAAAGTATAACTAGAGAGTAATCTTTCATTAAATGTTATTGAATATCATATCATATGTTGTCAATGTTTATAACAAACAAAACTAACGTAATAATTTGTTCCCTAATTTTACGGGACTTAATACTATATTCAATTAGTACTTTATTTAATAATCAATCGTAAAGCGTGGCAACATTTTCTTGCGATACTCTGTACAGTATGTGTATGCATGATTCCTTTAAATATTTTTTGGACTTACAATGTATATTATAAGTAAATATGTACGTATATGTACAGGGTGTGCTATAGTTTCCATATATGATGTATCATGTCACAGGTATATATCATCGATCAACATTTCTTTATACAGGTATATGTACATTTAATACATAGTACAGTATATGTAAATATGTACGTAGATGTATTTCTAGGGTGGGTCATAAGTTTACGTGCACAGGAAAAATTAACATTTTATGTTAGGCGACCGTTTTCATTGATATAATATACTTTGTATTGTTACGATTGTTTCGAAATCACATATATGTGCATCTACCATCACTGAAGAACACACCTTAGCACAGTTGAAGTCATGCTGCTAATGGCGGTGATCTGTTCCTGAAGGGGATTTACATCTCGTATCTTTACCATTAAATATCTTTACTTTCATATATTTTTAGGTAAATTTATGTCTCATATCTTTACCTTCATGTAATTTTACGTAAATTTAAGTCTCGTATCTTTACCCTCATAAATTTCTACGTAAATTTATGTCTCGTATCTTCACCTTCATGTATCATTACGTAAATGTATGTCTCGTATCGTTACCTTTCCGTATCTTCAGGTAAATTTATGAATCGTATCTTTACTTTTACATATTTTTAAGTAAATTTATGTATGAAATTTTTATTCTATTCGTTGTCCTTTCGTCACATGCATCTTCTACGGTTCCTAACACATAGATAACATACAGTATACATTTTCCTATGTATCGAAACTTATGGCCCACTCTGTATAATGATTAGTTGAATTGCATGCACAACTTGGAAGTGCCGAAAGCTCCGGGTTCAGGGAAGGGGACGACACCATTGCCCCATCTTCTTCGCCTCTGAAATGTAAATTGTGAAGCAAGGTCGTTCATTAACTAGAAAATGTAAATTCCACCTCCCTCCTCCATCCCCTTTTCGCTGCTCGTTGAGTGAAGTGTGTGAAGTGAACGGTCGTCCCGAAGAACTGTAGTCCAGACTATTACAACCAGTCCCTAGCGTTGTGAGTCCGAACTATTTAAGCTATCACCACTTTATCATATTTAAATACATCTCCAAGAAAACTAATTCAAATTGATCCCTAGTGTTGCCAGGGAAGACTATAGAAATGGGCTCTAATTGTTTCCATTTCAGAACACGAGTAGAGTTTCACTCTACTTAAATAGGTCCCTACTGTTGTCAATGAAATCTATTTAAATAGGTCCCAGTCCAGGGCTACCAGTGAAGAATATTTAAATGGGTCCCCGATACTGCTAGTGACGACAATTTCAATAGGTCCTCAATGTTACAAGTGAAAACTATTGAAATTGGTCCCTATTTTTTTTACTGAAGACTAGTTTTGGTTGGTCCATTGTATAGCCAGCCTAAACTATTGCAATTGGTTCCTTGTGTCTGTAGTATGGGTTATTTCGTTTGATGAACTTAGGGCTGCTATCATCATCTTCGAAATGATTCGATTGAGCTATGACTAAGCATACTATTTTTGGTCCCAAATTACATGTTAGTGTGCAGAAAAAACAGCTACCGTGAAAATGATTAATATAAAATGCAACCTTACGCTAAGAATTTTTACTTAATTGAATGCGAAGAAACTTGCTTGCGGAGTCTGTCACTGGCGGTAATTAGTGATAGCTAGTCAAGTGAAAACCCGCTATACCCTTATATCGTTGTTCGAATTCATCTCAAAAACACCATTAGCACATTGTCGTGTTCCTAAAATTTTACTTCCACTACTATTATTTCAGTTCATAGGAAAATTGCAAACCTGCAACTTGAAATACTCTTTCACAGGCTACATTTTTGTCCATAAAAAATACTTAAAATGTTTTGATGCAGTAGTCTGGCCTTCATGCGATATTATTTCGGTGATCTACCTTTCATGCGATATTAGTGCAGTTGTCTGGCTTTCATGCGACATTAGGACAGTGGACTGGCTTTCCTGTAATATTATTGCATTGGTCTCACCTTCTTGCACTATAGGCTCAGCGGTCCGACCTTCCTGCTCTATAGATGCAGGGGTCTTACTTTCTTGCTTATAAGTGCAGTGATTTCACCTTCCTTCACCATTGGTGAAGTGGTCTGACCTTCCTGCATCATTGGTACAATAGTCTGACCTTCGTGCTACATGAAGATGAATGTTCACAGCCGTGATTAAGTAGCTTGTTATACAAATAGGGTTATGTTTTCTTCGTAAAGAAGCGCCAGAAGGAGAGTCCTCTTAATCTGCTTTTCTTCTGTGAGTATCGAGAGCACTTTACTATTTTCCCGAATTTCACTCTCCATTGGACTGCGATTTCATTCTATAAATCAAATTCGGCGTTTCTTGCACGTCTGCGGCGAGTCTGTGAACCGACCGACGAAATATCTTTCTATGTTCGAGGCATGAAATGATTTTTTTGCATTGAAAACGTGCATGTGTAACGACGTAGACTTTTTTCCAACTGCCGGTGAGATTAAGCAAAAAATTAAAAATAGGTAAGAGAATTGTAAATGACAAAACTGCAAAATGTTCATGCATGTACGGGCTTGGATTCATAGGCCGAATGAAAATTATTAAATCAGTTTCTCGTAATAAAGTTCTTGAGATTAGTTTCATGACTTTTAATCACTGTAACTCATTCAATGTTTATCTGGCTCATTTAAAACACAATTATTCCTTTAGTTTTTTGAAGCCAGGTTTATAAAACCAATATTTAGAAAATATAAAAGTCAGTAACTAAAAAACATATAAAAATAAAACTTATCCTTTGCACGTTTAATGTTCTGTGTATTTGATTCCGATAATTATTTAATTCCCACTAGCCAAATGTCCCGAAATAATATTACATTGAAAATGTATTATCGTTCCCCATTGTGCGGTTCCCAGAGTCAAGTTTTTATGGTTCTGCCTGAAAAACTTTTTTTCAGGTATTAGTTCTCCGGAATAGTTCCAAATTCAAGTTGTTCAAAGTCACCCAAACGTTCATGGTACTTTGAGTTCGAAATGATAATCGTGTGTTCGTTTTGTCAATTTTATCTCACTGGTTTTCTTACGAATACCGTCCCCGTCCCGAAGACTTAGGTGCTGTACCGGGCGTCTCACAAAAGAGTATACCGTTTTTAGATTTGATATTACTCAAAAACGACCATTTATATTTCAGGTCTGCACAAACTAGTTTTTAGCACGAGCTTTTTTTCTATTAATTTGGAAATTTTTATTGAATATACTTGAATGGTATCGATTCACTGATGATTTCAGTACAGATTATCTAAAATGTGTTTAGGTATGGATTTTGAAAATATTTAAAATCAAAGGTGGAAGAAAACAAAATTTAATCAAGTAGAAATCGAAAAATAATCCTGAAAGTCCAATAAAGACTATTTTGTTTAGTTCTAGAGGCCATTTCCGTCCACGTGTTCTCCATTTCTGTAGGAGCATATTTGAGACTCCGATCGCAGTGCTCTCAAAACTTTCTTGATCATCCGTGAATTTTTTTTCAGGTAAATTTACTTCCTGTGTGATCGTTTCACGCAACTCGTTGATGTTTTTTGTGGAAGTAGAATACATTTAATTCTTTAAATAATCGCATGGAAATTCTCAGAGAGTTAGACCAGGGAATCTCGGAGGCGACTCGATATCGCGATTCAAAACTACAACGCGGTTCTAGGAAAACCGTTCCAGCCTATCGCTGAGAATGCCCCCACAATGAGAAGGGGCTCCGTCTTAAAATCCTCATATTCTGTTTAATAAATTATCAGAAGCGATTTGGAATGCAGGGATTATTCTTTCATTGATCATGTTTAAATTTATATCTGCAGTTAAATTTTTAGATATAATTTGAAATACCTTGTGGGAATACATTTTTACGCTCTTTAATACCGTTCAAGTAAATTCAATGAAAATTCAACATTGATAGAGAGAAAGTTGTTCTAAAAACTATTTTTCCTAGACCTGAAATTAAATGATCGTTTTCGATTAATATCAAAGCAAAGTACGGTATACTTGTTTATGGGACACCCGGGAGAGTGAAGTCTTATTTTAACTTGTATACAATAAAATCAATTTAGGTCCTATTTAATTTTGCTTTATTAATTCAAATCATATTTAATTGTCTTATTGATGTAACTTTTGTTTACTGAATCTCATTAATTTGAAGCTCATATGAAGCTCTTATAAATTTAGGTATTTAATAAAGTCTTGGGTATTTAAATTACCTGTAATGAATAATTATTAATTTCACTTTCACTTAATCAAGTCATTTTATTTCACATCATATTGATTTAAGCGCATTGATTTCTGCTGAATATTTAGTAATCTAGTAATATTTAGCCAAGTTTTAGTAATTCAAACGTTATGACTTCGTAAAATTACTTTGAAATACTTTCACATAATTTTTAATTTATGCCAGCTAATTTTTTAAGCAACATTCCTATAAGGTTGAATCTTTATTAAATGTTTTTTTTTAAACCTTGAATGAAGATGAATAAAAGGAAAATAAACATATTCTTTCCGACCTAACTTTAACTAAATAACAATGATAATATATAAACTTTTCGATCTGAGTATGACTAAACAACTATAATGATATGTAAACTTTCCGATCTAACTATGTCTAAAATAATAATAATAATACGTAAACATTGAATGCGGTCAGTTTTTAACTGAATGAAGTTCCCTAGTATGTTTCATAGACTATTGTTTTCTTTATATTTGTATGTCTGTTCCACTGACTATGCAAGAATGATGATTTCTATTGATATTACATGAAGCTGTATCTCAGGAACATTCACGAATTCTTCAAATAATTTGAGTTCTTCATTAATTTGATTGTTCTCAGGGATGAGCGCAGTGAGATCGTCGATGAGCACCCGGTTACCGGCCATCGGATCTTCCTCGCCAGTCTCATCTTCAAAACGGCGGCGACGGCCGACTGTCAACCGTAAAACGACCTCGACTCTGCCGTACCTCAACAAGCCTCCTCAAAATATAAACGTGGGCCGTGGTTTTGCGGCCGCTTGCGCAGCTTTTTTCTTGACTGGAGGACTCCACGAATATTTTTACGAAGTCTTCGCGGACTTTTTACGAGCGATAACGACACCTTCACAGTACGGCGTGCGGTACGCAGCCATGAACAACAAGTACAACACGAGACGTGGTGACGACGTTTACGAGAATGTCGACAGTCTCAAACTTCCTCCTAAAACAGTCATGAACAATTTACGCACGGTTCTGATTGGCGACAGCGATCAAGAGGAATCTGTGAGCCCTTCTCTAAACTTCACAGAGGCACCGCACGTACCCGTTAGTATAAATGGAGACTAAAATAAGCTGAAGGCATTCTTATAATCAAACACATTTACAATACGAGTAAAGGTTGAGCTTAACTTTCAGAGAGTACCGATGAAAGCACAAAACGTGGATAAAACATCTTTTGAACTGAAAAGATTCTTTATGAAATGAACAATGAAACGTTTGTTTGATTTTAGAGCCGAAACCTTTGCTTATTATTAGTTGTCTCTCAAATAGCAGCAACGTGTAACGCCTCCAGAATCATACGGTACCGAGCGCCAAATACAGAGTGTTCCAAAAAAACGTACCCCTTTTCTGAAAGCTTATATCTCCTATGACTATGCATTTATTTCAAATCTGTTTGTTGCCTATTTTTGGAAATTTTGTTCTCTTTTTTTATAAAAAAATGTCATTACTTTTCACCGGAAAATGAACTCCTCGCA